>CP137671.1:27567661-27707433 GCA_037976565.1 Mesocentrotus franciscanus
AAAGCTACATGGGCTTTCATGGGATGGAATGACTCAACCCCTAAAAAAAAAAAAACACGCACTAACACGCACTACCACGCACCCACCCATTCCCTCATTTAGTGGAGTAGTTTCTGCCCCCTCCTCCATGGCGACTAAAATAGGAGAAAGGAGAAAGGAGAGGTAGAGGGTCGAGGGAGAGAAGAGAGAGAGAGAGAGAGAGAGAGAGAGACAGAGACAGAGACACAGAGAGACAGACAGAGACAGAGAGAGAGAGAGCCCGGTGAGGATGGAATATAAGGTGACATGTAAACAAAATGTCACAATATACCACTCTTGTCAAATTGCAAATTTAACTTTCATTTATCGAGTAAGATCAGACTCATCCAAGTTCCTATCAAGTCACCGGGTCCAGTGGCATGTCTGGGATTTGGCGTTGGGGGGGGGGCGGACTGAGGGTGGAAGGTGGAAGCCTTTTGCATTTGGCATTTTGACGTTTGATAAAGTGGTGCTGCTTTTGTGGATACTATAAAATATACTATTCATTGCAATTTTTTGCTATTCGGAGTTGGTATTAACGAGAGACCCCACCCCTCACCCACTCACTACTCGACAAACCCAAGCACCACCCCCATTTTTCCGTTTCTTACATCGTTGCTTGTAGTGTCACAGCGAGAAATTGAAGAGCGCCATCTCAAGGTCCAAATCAAATATTAACATTTGCGGACCTCTGGATCGGAAGGTCGATGTTGTTGTAAATAAACTTTAGCTTAATCCTATACATCGCACTAATTAAACGGGTGCGGTACCATTTTCTATTGTTATCGTCATTACTGTAAGTATAAAGTAAAAGAGGAAAGCATGGCTAGTAGCAGTATTTCACGAGTCATTTCTGGGGAGGCAAGCGAATCGGATTCGGACGACGAACTGACTGCAGCTGCCGAGCTTGTAGCGGGGCGCAGCCAGTCGTCCATCGGGGAGGAGCTGCGGCAGGCAGGCGTCGTGGTCCAGGGCGAGGCCTCGGAAACGGATAGCGAGGAAGATGAAGAAATGCATCTAGCTAGGGCAGAACAGCAGCAATTTCCTTCACAGGCAAACATTCCGCCCCTCAAAGGTTTGTATGAAAATGACAAAAATGATATAGTTAAAGTTTTACTGAAGTAGTTTGCTGAAATTGAAATGTGCAGCATCTTATTATTGAAATTATTCTGACTCTGTCTCTGAGTCTGACTCTGAGTTTGCATGTCTGAGTATGTCACTGACAAAGAGTAGAGTGACACTACGTCACTAGTGAGACTGAGAAGTTCAGTCTTCAGATCAGGCCCTGATTATAGCAAATAAGTAATGGCGGAGTAGTGGGAGCCCTAGAGCTTTGTCTACACACCTAAAATATTACTTGAAGAACAGGAGAGTCACCACCCTTGCACGTTAAGAACCCACTGCATGCATGATCTTATAACTATAAGAGTAGGAAACCCCAACCCGGTGTAGTGGTCAACCTGGCCTGCACACCCCAATCAGGCCGAGTATATACGGCATCTGCAAGAATCTTCAGTATTGAAGGAGGCAGATAATCTTATTATTTCTGAAGAATACTAGTATTTCTACAAACATTCTGATATTAGTCCTCTTTTTCCTACTCTGACGTTTGCCTTTGTTTCCTTCTCCCAGTCAACCGAGCATCTCGTTCTCCATCCATCGGCAGCCAGTCCTCCATCAAGTCAGTCTCCTCAGCCTCGCAGGTCAAGGTGTCGCCACTGGACCCGCCCCGGTATGACACCCTCCTCCACAGGAAGCTACGGGAGCGCAACATCAGTCTTCAGGTCAGTCTCCAGGAGGCCGTAGCTCAGGCCATACAGGCCAAGCACAAGGAGTTCAGCAACACTAACCAGATGCTCACCAAGTCACAGATGGTCATCCAGGTAGGGGATCAAATTGATGTTGTGACAATAGCTTCCAAAGCATTCAATTACTTCATCAAAATAGTCTGTAAATAATTCTAAATTACAGACAATTTCATCAATTGTTGATGTTCAACAATTTAAATACTTTTAGTTAGACAGGCAAGTTCAAAGTACATTGTGTATTTTGTCATTATGGACTACAGATATTTTAAAATTCCTGATGATTGTGCACTTATTAATTTGATAGCCCTACTGTAACTTGGATCAGAGGAAAAATTTGTAACATATGTGAATGGGACCCCAAAACACTACCCCCCTCCATGGTAAATAATAAATATCATGGACTTGCTCAGACAATTAATGGATCATCCGAGAATTATGCTCCAGTGACATTTGCCCTGCTTTGTATTTCATCTATAGGGTTGAGGTTGTGATTGTTTTTTAGCCTAGATTTTGGATTGAGGCAACGGACTGTTTTGGCTACAGGGTTGAAGATAGGAATTCAATTTATGTACAACTGTTACTGCAGACTAAATTTCGGTGGATCGGTGAACCAAATAATGGCATAATTTTGGATCATTAAAAGCTTTAATAAACATGTATCTTCAGCAAATAGTTAAATAAAATTGAATGCTTCATAATTTCATATGAGCTCGTGCACAAGCAAACAATGTCCTATAAAATGAGTATCATAGGAATGATAGCAGACCAAAGCTCAGCATAACATAGCTAAGGGATAGGTTTCATATAAAGGAAATGTACAAGATTATCATAGATGTAGGGTTAGGGTTAGTATAGCTTGTGTCTATTTCTTTATAGACTTTGAGCAACGTTTAATATTTTGTAACGTGCAAAGTCAACATGTAATGTATAATGGTTTACATTTTGTTGTTACAGGATGTATGCTACAGTATGAGACATTTCTCAGATGACATCAAGCGCACCAATGAAAAACTAGACATCATCAGTACAAGCGGATATTTGCCAGAATTTAATTTTCCTTCGAATGGATCATGAGGCACAGCTCCCAGTTGTGTTTTGGTAGTTTATGTACATTTATTTGTACACGTTGATGGCGATCAGTGATACAAGTACCTAGAGAAGGTCTTGACGAAAGTGAAAACAATTCAGTAAACTGATGACAGACTAAATCATAATGATAACATTGATAGCTACATCTATATTGTACACATATTATATCCATCGCAGGGGATGTTCAAGGCACCTTCAAAGTACTAGGTTACCCTGGCTTTAGGCCAGCTGCGTAAAGGCACTCGAAGCATTCATGGAATAATCTCCTACCAGGTACCCATTTACCACACCTGGGTGGAGAGTGGTAAGTGTAGATTAATGTCTTGCCAAAGGACATCAGTGGAGCAGCAGCAGGACTTGAATTGATTGATCTATGGTCTGGTGAGGTATCCACTAGACCATAAAACCTCTATCTATGCCAAAGAGAATAGAGAAATCACTCTATTATGCCAAGTTCTTCAGGAAGGACGGTGCTTTGTTCAGTGTGAATACCAACAGTTTCTAGATTTCTGGGTTTTTAATGTTTTTTTTAATTACAGGACAATAATATGTGATGTAATTTCACTGCTAGACATTCATGTTCAGCTTCAACTCATAATCCAATGCGTGCAACTATTTTTATCGTAGGGAACTCCAGCTGAGGAGGCAAGTTTGTGGAGTAGATTGAGAAAAAATGCGTTGTTCATGTAAGTGTATACATCAATCTAAAAAAAATGATATTCTTGGACAGAAAACCAAAAGTTTATATGAATTATTATTTTTTTTGTTCTTGTCTTTTTTATTTTTGTCATGTGTAATATTCCATCATAAGGTTTGTTTACTTCCCAATTGAGGAAGAAACCACTTGGGAAAAATAAAACAACTTCATGGGGATGGTGATAGACAATGTTACAAGTACATATAAACCAAAAAAGCAGCTTATCACGACCCCTAGGTATTTCAATTTTGGGTGAGCGTTTTTTTCTTCTTTTTCTTTCAGATTCTTTGATTCTAATTGATAAAGAGCAAGATACTAGCTATAACACTAAGCTGCTTTGAGTCATTTCCCTAGAGCTGTAATCAGTAAATTAAACGAATAATTTATATTGATATAATTTGGCCAGGGATCACAGACTTGTGTAAAACTATAGATCAGCTATGTTTGCATGATACATTGTATTTGCAAACCTCTGGCATTGGTGTCCAGGGAGCCAACAAACTACAAAGGATCTTAGCATCTACAGTGTATATAGCCTGGCTTTGGCATTTCTTTCCAAAGATATTGACTAAAACATTAAGACAGAAGATGTTGACTTACATGTAGAAGGTTCACTAAAATCCATCAGAAATTAAAGATGTAACATTAAGATATTTTGCAAGCTTATAAAAAAAGGTAGAACAATATGAGACTGTACATTCATCATTTTTCATTTCCATTTGCTACCATTACTGTTTATATCTTTTGAGGGTTGAACTTCATGAAGGCTTCTCAAGTATGTAACGTCATTAACATGTGCAGCATTATTACATTGTTACTCCATACTTATTACAAGTCTGCCTCTAGTTCTTCTAAAATACTCATATTCTTGTCTTTTTTGGGGGTGTTGTTTTGTTTGTTTTTGTCTATGTTCTATAAAACCAAAATCAGAAACTAATGCGAGTGCATTTATGACAAGCATGCGTAAAATGTTATGAAATTGCATGAGGGGTGAAGATTAGCGAAAGTTTCATGATGCAACATAATTGAATCAAAAGTTCAAAACTAACACTACACCAAATTTTGCAAATTGCAAACATTGTGGTGTTTTACAGTAGTTTGTTCTAATTATCTTTTAACTATTTATTTTTGTCATTCCTTGCTATTTGTTTCTTCACTTTTCCTTTTCTCTCTGTAACATGTATTGTATTTGTATAAGAAGTGCAATTAAATATTAATGCTATGCTACTTAGATATTATAGAAACTTATCAGTGCAATGAGAAAGAATGTACATGTACCTGTATGAATTATATGCATGATCAAATGATGAAAAAGACTAATGTAAGAATTCTCATTACCATTAATTTTGAGGGCTTAAATATTTGGCTGGAAAATCGTTTCAGCAACTTTTAAATTGGGAATTTGAGATACAAATGATGTAGAATGAGGTAGTGGATCCTTGAAGATGAACTTTGTCTCTTAAGGAATGCAATTTTATTTCATTTCCCACCTGCAACTCTTGAAAGATGCACAAATACACATGTACATGAAAGCTTTATACATGTACAGGGAGGGGGGTCCTTGGAAAAAGGAAACCCAAGTTCATTGGTAAATTACTCAATAATCCCATGTTATATTTTGGCTAAGTGAACATATCACTGGGAAGTTATTTTCTCTCCTCATAAGTGCTCACACATTTTGTATGACATCAAAAATCATGGGGTCATATTCTGAAATCGATGCTAGATTTTATATTATGGATAACGGCTTTTATTGTCGTATAGCAGACTGAAATTGCGCGTAACTAAACTTACCATTACTGCTCGCGTGGATACCATTTTAACTTTATGCAAATGCAGCCAGCTTTGTGCAGACATCAACCAATGACTCGTACTTTTGATTTGTTGGGACAATTAATATTGTTGTACTAAAATATAACATCATGTTCAGAATACCATATATTACTGATTTCAGACGTTTTAGGTGGAATACTGACGATACGTTTGGCAATTATGGTCTTGACAAGGCAGGAAATCCTTTGAAATAATTTAATTATCCAAAATTCTCATTGTTTAAAAGCTTGTATTCTTCGTTATTTACACCATAATCATGATGGAAGGATCATGCACGAGTGAGCAGGCAGCACAGTCTGCAAGTTGTTAGGCACATTGTTTGAGGAAATTAAATGAAGCAGTTGAATGTGCCTTAAAGGTACTATGTCCTATTTGCAGGCCAAAAAAATGAAAAGGTTAAATTCCAGCGGCAATTGAAAGACAATACTAATTTAGAACTTCCCTCTAAAAGGTAAACAGGGTTTCCTTGCATAATTTGAATACTAGGACTTTGCTAATGTTTAAATTTCACAGATAGGACATACATGTCACAGATTGGACATACATGACATATTCAAAATTCCTGCAAAGTTCTAGGGCTTGAAAATGTCTTTTTGTGGGAAAATAACGACTGTTAGTTGTTGAATCGAATTTAGCGATCGTGGTTGTTTTGTCGTTTTGTACTGCGCAAAGATTCAATCAGTTTAATCTTGGCCATTACAAGAAGTGGGTTATTGATGTAGACAAATGCTCATGTACCCTATACAGCTTATTATATGTATGTTATTACCAAAGAAAAAAAGTCAGCCAGTCACTCCATAGTATCTGACAGTGAAGTTTAGAAAGTAAACAGGTTTCCTTGCATAATTTGAATACTAGGACACTGCTTACATTTAAATTTCACAGATAGGATATACGTGACATATTCATAATTCCTGCAAATTTGATATTCTAAAATTATTCCCTTTCCTAAATGTAGCAGCCATCTTTTCATTTTGGACAATCTGGTTTCTGACACGGTTACTCCAGACTCTCTGAAATTGGTCCTGCAGGACTTACTGATCCTACTCTTGATATCATAAGTGGGACAGTGGGCTTTCAAATGATAATGAAAATGTAATTTGGAATAATTTACGAATTTACATGTTAACTTTCACGATTTCTGGACTGAAAAGTCATAATAAGCGAAATAAACAATACCATTACACTTGTTGTTGACGCATTGATTCATAGCAAGTTTATTACAGGTACATAAAGGCAGTTCCAGCTTCCTATTCTTCACAAAATTACAGCTATTCGTGTAAGAGATCATCCTACATGTATGTACCTCGTATTCTATAATATAATTTCACTCAGATCATTTATAACACAGCTTTATATCTATTAATGTTATAATATCTATATGAAATAGTACCACTTGTAAAATACAATAACAATTTTAATACAGTACTACTGCATACATTCTATATTGGTAAATATTTTTTTCCATGTTTCACAGAATATAATTTCAATAAATCAATTTGAAATTAAACCAAGACCAGACTATTTATGGTTTGTGGCTTCTGTTTCATAATTGATATCACAGATGTTTGTGTGATTATGTGTGTTAAAAAAAGGAATAAATTGATGTGTTATCATAGAGGCAAGATTATTTCATTTATCAGTATTTACAAATGTACAACTTTAACTTGAGCCATTTTATGATATTACACTCTAAGCAGCAAAATATATCAAGCTGAACATATCTGGAAGATTTAAAATAACAGTATCAACTTGTCACATGAATCTAACCTGTGCAAGTAACATACAAATATCTTTATACCTAAATTCATTGAAATTCAAATGTAATATTTGAATTGATGACCCTATCAATGAGTGGAAAATGAAAATGAGATACTTGGGATTAATTATCATATTAGGCATCACCATACAAATCAAATTATTGTTACCGGTATATCATCTTTATGGTATCCCATGAAACCTAAGCAACGTCTTATGAATCTGAATCTGCCCCACATGCACATGAAAGCTAAAACGAGCACAATTTTCTCCTCCCCTCCTGTTAGAGGCTCGTTTAGATATGGTGCTGTAAACTGCCCCCCAAAACTAGATTCTCAAAAAAAATATTTAAAAAAAAGTGCCAGTTTCTACATGAAAATGAATGACAACTGCATGCATCAATGGTCCTAGGTGTATTCACTCACGAGTAGCTCTGTGTTATAACGTACAGAATCGTTAAGCGTATTACACTTTAGTGACGTCATCATACAAATAACCGCAGCGGTTTACTGTGGCATGTCTGGACCAGGCTTTATTGAAACTTGAATGTCTTAATCCGTAAAGATAATCTTGGGTTCTGGCAATCATAGAAAACGAAACCTCGCAGCTGTAATTACAGATTCAAAGTACAATTGCAGGTTATGTTCATTTCTTCAGTATTCTGCTGGTCCACTACCTTTGCCATATAAAAATAAAAATAACCTTATCCTGAATTAAATGTCAAGTTTCATTACTTGAGTAGCTGGTTATCTATAAGAACAGTCATCTTGGTCAAATTCAATTGGTCGAGACTTTGTCTGACAAATAAAAATATTGAAAACCAGACTAAACCATGTTCAGCAAGCCTGCTGCTCGCAAATAAATATTAGAAATATATATAGCATATCTAATAGTCTACTATCTGATCTACACTGAAAATAAACTTTACTCTCGATAGTACTGAATAATTAGATAATATATTTTGTTTGATAAAACTTTCAGGCTTCATCTTGAGTGTGATTCTCCACAAAGAATTTTAGTGTTTGACAAGCTGGTGTTAGCTGGTGTTAGAAGCTATAATGGCTCTAAACAGAGGATGTGCTATTAAACCAGGTAGAAACAAGCACTCAGCGCAGTGTGATGGTGCTATGCAAAAAGAATACTGACTAAACAATACAAGACGCCTATCATCCACAGTTGATCAATTTCTGATGGGCAACTAGGACTTGGCTTGTTGTGCAAGGGTAGAACGGGGAGAGAGTGGGGTTCAACCAGGTCCAGACCCCATTCACCTTGTTTTTTGCTTGTCAAACTTTTTGATATGGTGTAACTGGATCCCCTGGATATGCCTTTGCTGTGTCACTGACAATGCCAGCATGAAGTGAAAACACCAGACTTGTACTAAACTGATATTTTACATACACCTTACATGCATCTCATGTATCCTTATAAACTTTGTACCATCCTACTCTAAATTACATATGATTCCTAGATATAACTATAAGCACAAATCATATTCAAGATGAATTGTGACAGAGTTCAAAGAATAAAAACAATGTCTGAAAATGTAATTATAAATGATCACAGGTCTAGATTAATATTTGAAAGATTTAGCAAAGTATGCTATAGTTGTTACAACTACACTGTACGTGTAACTACAATTATTCTAGGAAGCAGTTTGCAATTTTAGCTTTTCTTTTGTGTTGCTGTAAAGAAATGTACATGTAGTTGGTGTATACCTGGAAAAAATCTTTGCCTTGTAAAACCTTTAAACGATGCTACCAGTTTTAATGAACAGAAAAATCTAACTACAAACATAAAAAACTCTTCCTATTTGAGCTTACCGATATAGTCTTCAGGAAAAAAAATAGTGTTGTAATCTTTTTTTTAATGAATATTCTAATCTTTTTCTATGAATATTTCAATCTGCCATGCGTATATATCGTGCATGTTTTGTAGACATTTAGTTTAGTTACACATTTGGCAAACCAAATATGATCTTGATCAAAAAAGGTTTTTCTCTATTGCTAAATAAGGAGCACACAATTTTCCACATTGCACATAGAGCAAGTGTCTCCAACCAAAGCAAGAATTCTTATACTCCCATCTGTTGAAAGTCAGAAAGAAGTTATCTCTGTGTTAACGTGTTTGATTTAATGCCCTTCTGGATATAAGCACACGACTTTATCGTGAAAAATGAATTTCTGAATGAGGTTTGGGTCCATCATCTCAATTTTACAGCAAAGTTTTAATGTAACACAGCCGTGACATGAATGAATAAAAAGCATCTATTATTAAAGCCCAAGTCAGTCTTTATTCAGATCTCACTTTATAAAACATAATAACAATACAATGCATTTGCTTCATGATAGAGAAATGCACTCCAATATTGGTAGACATCTAACCTATTTTTAGAATGCAGTGACATCAAGTACTTTAAGACTCACGTACGGTCCTGATTCTTTCTATAAGCAAATATGTAACCCATACCACAAGTATGACCCAAAATAACCCCTATATTTCACACACATTCGCAATAGATTTCTACAAAATATTATCCACTATAGATGATAAGTATGATTCATCTGTTCAAGTCATCAACCTTAATGCAATCATATGGACAATTTTAGGACAGATTAGATATCACTATGATTTCTATGATCCTTGAGTAAATAAAATGTTCTTCCTGAACTGCATGTAAGTGCCCATATACCCTTCAAAGCAATATCAGCGAAACCAGTATTGCACGATGATATCTCGCGTGCATTATCCTTTAGAGGTCTCACCGTATCAAAATCAATGTGCTATTGTGGAAAGCTAATTCAGTCTGGCTGAAATCCTGCACAATACTATGCAATTTAAACACACTTCTAGTGTCTTGTAACCAGTTACTGTGCCCTTAATAAAATGTAGATGCTAATGGGTTAATTGTCCCGCCTGTTTGATGACACATGCTTCTGCGTCAAGTGCTCACTGATCAATATCCTGTAAGAACTGGAAACCCATCTTCAACCCTGGCCCAAGTACTATAGCTAAACCTACCCTAATCCTACATGTTTTACCTTACAGCCAATTTCAACCCTAACCCTAACCTACATCTTTTGATGACATCCTAGAGCAATTGTCTCTGGAGCAAATGTCTGAGCACCGTTCATCCTCGATACCGACACAATCAATATCAGCTGTAATGATGAAGTGATCAGTGATTTGGAAATGCCCTGTAGATTGGTCATGATGGTGATGACAAAGATGATGATGGTGTCGATGATGACGATGACTTCAATCGTCGTACTCGTTGATGATGAACTGATAGACGAAGGTCGCCTTCTTGCGAGTGATCTGCTGTCTGTTTGTTGCCCTGTTCCTTACGGCTGCATCTTCCTTTTCTTTGTCTTCCGGTGGACAGCGGAGGAAGAGCTCGCCAAATATCGTTGCTATGGATATGATAGGACAAAGAGAATCAAACTTGAATTTAGGTGCTTTCTCTTTTAAACGTTTTGTTCCCTGAAGTCAGGAGTAGCATAGGAAACTAGTCTGACATCTAAGTTTCCTTTGTTAAACGTGACCTTTGACCCAGGGTCAGGTCTACATACATGTATGTTAACTGAATTAGTAGAATACAGACTTGAATGATTGAAGCAGGGTATCTCACCTAATGTTTTGGCATCTAGTCTGTTGTCATCACTGTGCATGAGTAGTTCACGGATCAATGCTGTCAGGTACTTGAAGACATTCCGGTGACATCTTGGTAGCTGCTTCATGATCTGATTGTAAAAAGAAATTATGGTCTTCATTTCTCAAACTTCATGTAGACCTTTCCAATTTATTCAGCATAAGTTCAAATTTGCTAGTAAAGGTTTATGCCCTAGTGAATTTGAATTTGAATTTATTGATTCATCTGTCATCATGACAGATATTCTTCTATTGGTAAATATTGTAAACCACCCCCTCCTCCCCCCAAAAAAACAAACAACAACAACACACAAAAAAAAATGCCATGGCAAAAAAAAGAGTGTTAAATTTAAAATGGATGGCATTTGGAGATGAAAGAAAGACTAGCTACGTCAAACAAAGTATCTCAAGTATACTTACTTATCAGTGTGGTAAAAGATACTAAAAGGTGGAGTGCACAAAATGACATGAACTCATTTCATTTTATTAATTTTTAGGCAAATTACCCCATCAAAGTGGTCAAGGCTTTATTGGTTGGTTTGTGGTCAGTATGACAGTGTGACTGGGATATTACATGTTTTGCATCAATCCTCTTACCTGCTTGCACAAAGTGAAATTGTTGGCGCAATCCAGGCATTTCTGGTAGAATTTGTTGGGAATGACTGGTTCCTTAAGACTAGCCAGGAATACCAGAAGAGACTCTGCAACTGAGTGGATACTCCCAGCTGAGTTCATAGGTCAAGGAAAAATGCATTTACCCATTAACATCTGAAGACAATGGGCTTAATAGCCAGGACTTCATAAGTGGAAAAAACTTGAAATACATGGTGTCCAAAAAGATGGTCACAGGAGCATGAATCATACAACCATAGTTAACTCTTTATTCACCATGACCCTAGACTACAGCATTGTTTAGGGTAGATGGTCAATACCTGCCAAACTTACTGAGTAAAAATTAGGAATCTCTTAGGGGCAAAATTAGGAAAAGTGTATTCTACATGCTTTTGTACAGTTGTTTTCAAAATATGAATCATTTCTGCAAAATAAGAATGGTTGGCAGCTATGCATGTACATTGTATGTATGAGAAAAGTTGACTATGGCAGTCCATCCTGTGTTCATTGATCAAGCAAAGCGGAAAAAGGGTTAATGGTAAGGATACGAATCTCCTCGGGAAAGCCTGTATCTAGGAAGTCTCTAATGGCTAGTACCTCCGCGTGTAGACCCTCCTGACCAAACAGGTTCTCCTATTAAAGGTGAAGAAACATAAAGGATGAGTCAGTTCATTAGGCAGGGGTAAAAAACTATATGACAAAGTCCTTGTCATGACTGTGGTATGAGATGTTCTATTATACACCACAGGTTTAATATACATGTATCATCGGTTGAAGATTTCAAAACCCTGAATCAGTTAGTAATCTGTAATGCCTTGCTCCGATACAAATTTCTGTTCTGACTCATCATTAAATGGATATTATATTTCAATAATATGATATCAACTTTCAGGTCAAAAGTCTTCATAGCTAAAAGCTTGAATTCATTAAAACATTTAAAACTTTAGTTGGCTATGTTATGCTGAAAGCATTATCAATGGCTTTGTGTGGGTTGACATGAAACATACCTGTAAATTCAACTGATATTCAAATGCTGTAAAAAAAAAGAGTTATGAATGTAATTGAAAGTAGCATGTACCTTGTGTATTCCATTTCTGAAAAGATAATCCACAAGCATCCAGATCTCCTTAGGAATGTCATAACTCTGGAAATCAGCACTTGAAGCCTTCTGCTTAGTAAGCAGGTTGGTTTCCTGCACAAATAGACAAGATTGACAAGGTTTGAAAGACACTCAAAACAGGGCTCAATATTGATAGGCACCCGGGAAACTTGAGTGCCCCAAATCTGAGTCCTGCCCCCAAATATTTCAAAATGTATAACATACATGTTATAAAGTCTATGCATACAGACCCTCAAATTTAAAACACAGACCCCTTCAAAAAAATTAGTGTGGAGCACTGAATGGATGATATTCAATGTTTGCTACTGTACATAAAGGTAATTATTTGTATGAAGTATACCAAAGCCAGGTTTGAAGATAAAAAATAATATTGCAAGGTAGCTTAATAAAATGTAGTGGTAGATGAAGACACAAAGAGAAATGTTAAAAGCCATGCTCCCTGAAAAATCATAATATTAGGAGTAACTAGCTATATCGATGTTTACTGAAATGGTGTCAAACCTATTCTCAAGGACCAACAAACTTACCAGAGCAACCACCTGACTTGCCGTCATCTCATGTATAGGCTCATGCATCCTCACTAAGCCCTCGAGAGAAGATCCAAAGCTACTAGGTCTGTAGCTACCCGTTACTGTTATGTGCAGTCAGGCAGTCAAGGAGATATATTCTGAAATAGTTATTTTCCTCTTCACATGTTACAGATTATGACTAAGCTACATTTAGGGATTGAGTAATGTTCATTCAGGAAACTAAGGAAACACAAATATTATACATCGCCTGTAATTTCAAATAGCGCTATTACGAAATTCCCTCATTTTAAGAGTCTTTATGAATTCTCATAAAAGTGGAAAATAATTTGTGAGCTTTATGTCATTTCAGAAACGTATCACAGAAGAAGTATCTCCTGAAAATGATTGCTCTTCAAATGCCCTGATAAAAATTTCCCATTTTTATGAGCTTTTAAGTGTTCTGGGTCAAAATGTAAAATATAACTTTGAATCACTTAGAACTTAGGACCAAATTTTCATGCCACATGATTATGGATTCCCACATACTGATTTATGTGTGCAAGCTGTTCACTCACTATACATCATATTTCAGGAAGATTTTTGTTGTTATATTTTGTTAACTTCAAAACCTCAACAATACATGTCAAATATTCTTTTGAGGACAATTATCTACCTTTCTCAGTATTTTATTTTACACTACAGTCGCAAGACTAGAACTCAACAAATGTACATCAAAATACATATATAAATAAAGGATATATAGTAGTCTTTGCCATTCTCAAGATGTAGTATGAGAATATCCTCTACTGTGTCTGTGCCTGCATTGAATGCTGCCGCTGTGTTCTTATCAATAAAGGCTGTCATCTTCACCTCTATCATGTCACCTGATTAAACACAAATGTAGAAAAGGAGAGAGAGTGGATTGAAAAACCACAGGAAATTTTATAATCATTGAGGTATCATTATATCTTTTCTAAAACTTTACAAAGAAACTGGTATTGATCTAGAATTTGTAGCTGTTCCTATAATTCTTCACTAAGTTAGACAACGAATAACACAATACCATCTGATAAATTATGAAACACAGGATATTTTACAATTATTGAGGTATCATTATAATTATCTTTTCTAAGCTTTTACAAAGAAACTGGCATCAATCTAGAATTTGCAGCTGTTCCTATAATTCTTCACTAAGTTAGACAACGAATAACACAATACCATCTGATAAATTATGAAACACAGGATATTTTACAATTATTGAGGTATCATTATAATTATCTTTTCTAAGCTTTTACAAAGAAACTGGTATCAATCTAGAATTTGTAGCTGTTCCTATAATTCTTCACTAAGTTAGACAACGAATAACACAATACCATCTGATAAATTATGAAACACAGGATATTTTACAATTATTGAGGTATCATTATAATTATCTTTTCTAAGCTTTTACAAAGAAACTGGTATCAATCTAGAATTTGTAGCTGTTCCTATAATTCTTCACTAAGTTAGACAACGAATAACACAATACCATCTGATAAATTATGAAACACAGGATATTTTACAATTATTGAGGTATCATTATAATTATCTTTTCTAAGCTTTTACAAAGAAACTGGTATCAATCTAGAATTTGTAGCTGTTCCTATAATTCTTCACTAAGTTAGACAACGAATAACACAATACCATCTGATAAATTATGAAACACAGGATATTTTACAATTATTGAGGTATCATTATAATTATCTTTTCTAAGCTTTTACAAAGAAACTGGTATCAATCTAGAATTTGTAGCTGTTCCTATAATTCTTCACTAAGTTAGACAACGAATAACACAATACCATCTGATAAATTATGAAACACAGGATATTTTACAATTATTGAGGTATCATTATAATTATCTTTTCTAAGCTTTTACAAAGAAACTGGTATCAATCTAGAATTTGTAGCTGTTCCTATAATTCTTCACTAAGTTAGACAACGAATAACACAATACCATCTGATAAATTATGAAACACAGGATATTTTACAATTATTGAGGTATCATTATAATTATCTTTTCTAAGCTTTTACAAAGAAACTGGTATCAATCTAGAATTTGTAGCTGTTCCTATAATTCTTCACTAAGTTAGACAACGAATAACACAATACCATCTGATAAATTATGAAACACAGGATATTTTACAATTATTGAGGTATCATTATAATTATCTTTTCTAAGCTTTTACAAAGAAACTGGTATCAATCTAGAATTTGTAGCTGTTCCTATAATTCTTCACTAAGTTAGACAACGAATAACACAATACCATCTGATAAATTATGAAACACAGGATATTTTACAATTATTGAGGTATCATTATAATTATCTTTTCTAAGCTTTTACAAAGAAACTGGTATCAATCTAGAATTTGTAGCTGTTCCTATAATTCTTCACTAAGTTAGACAACGAATAACACAATACCATCTGATAAATTATGAAACACAGGATATTTTACAATTATTGAGGTATCATTATAATTATCTTTTCTAAGCTTTTACAAAGAAACTGGTATCAATCTAGAATTTGTAGCTGTTCCTATAATTCTTCACTAAGTTAGACAACGAATAACACAATACCATCTGATAAATTATGAAACACAGGATATTTTACAATTATTGAGGTATCATTATAATTATCTTTTCTAAGCTTTTACAAAGAAACTGGTATCAATCTAGAATTTGTAGCTGTTCCTATAATTCTTCACTAAGTTAGACAACGAATAACACAATACCATCTGATAAATTATGAAACACAGGATATTTTACAATTATTGAGGTATCATTATAATTATCTTTTCTAAGCTTTTACAAAGAAACTGGTATCAATCTAGAATTTGTAGCTGTTCCTATAATTCTTCACTAAGTTAGACAACGAATAACACAATACCATCTGATAAATTATGAAACACAGGATATTTTACAATTATTGAGGTATCATTATAATTATCTTTTCTAAGCTTTTACAAAGAAACTGGTATCAATCTAGAATTTGTAGCTGTTCCTATAATTCTTCACTAAGTTAGACAACGAATAACACAATACCATCTGATAAATTATGAAACACAGGATATTTTACAATTATTGAGGTATCATTATAATTATCTTTTCTAAGCTTTTACAAAGAAACTGGTATCAATCTAGAATTTGTAGCTGTTCCTATAATTCTTCACTAAGTTAGACAACGAATAACACAATACCATCTGATAAATTATGAAACACAGGATATTTTACAATTATTGAGGTATCATTATAATTATCTTTTCTAAGCTTTTACAAAGAAACTGGTATCAATCTAGAATTTGTAGCTGTTCCTATAATTCTTCACTAAGTTAGACAACGAATAACACAATACCATCTGATAAATTATGAAACACAGGATATTTTACAATTATTGAGGTATCATTATAATTATCTTTTCTAAGCTTTTACAAAGAAACTGGTATCAATCTAGAATTTGTAGCTGTTCCTATAATTCTTCACTAAGTTAGACAACGAATAACACAATACCATCTGATAAATTATGAAACACAGGATATTTTACAATTATTGAGGTATCATTATAATTATCTTTTCTAAGCTTTTACAAAGAAACTGGTATCAATCTAGAATTTGTAGCTGTTCCTATAATTCTTCACTAAGTTAGACAACGAATAACACAATACCATCTGATAAATTATGAAACACAGGATATTTTACAATTATTGAGGTATCATTATAATTATCTTTTCTAAGCTTTTACAAAGAAACTGGTATCAATCTAGAATTTGTAGCTGTTCCTATAATTCTTCACTAAGTTAGACAACGAATAACACAATACCATCTGATAAATTATGAAACACAGGATATTTTACAATTATTGAGGTATCATTATAATTATCTTTTCTAAGCTTTTACAAAGAAACTGGTATCAATCTAGAATTTGTAGCTGTTCCTATAATTCTTCACTAAGTTAGACAACGAATAACACAATACCATCTGATAAATTATGAAACACAGGATATTTTACAATTATTGAGGTATCATTATAATTATCTTTTCTAAGCTTTTACAAAGAAACTGGTATCAATCTAGAATTTGTAGCTGTTCCTATAATTCTTCACTAAGTTAGACAACGAATAACACAATACCATCTGATAAATTATGAAACACAGGATATTTTACAATTATTGAGGTATCATTATAATTATCTTTTCTAAGCTTTTACAAAGAAACTGGTATCAATCTAGAATTTGTAGCTGTTCCTATAATTCTTCACTAAGTTAGACAACGAATAACACAATACCATCTGATAAATTATGAAACACAGGATATTTTACAATTATTGAGGTATCATTATAATTATCTTTTCTAAGCTTTTACAAAGAAACTGGTATCAATCTAGAATTTGTAGCTGTTCCTATAATTCTTCACTAAGTTAGACAACGAATAACACAATACCATCTGATAAATTATGAAACACAGGATATTTTACAATTATTGAGGTATCATTATAATTATCTTTTCTAAGCTTTTACAAAGAAACTGGTATCAATCTAGAATTTGTAGCTGTTCCTATAATTCTTCACTAAGTTAGACAACGAATAACACAATACCATCTGATAAATTATGAAACACAGGATATTTTACAATTATTGAGGTATCATTATAATTATCTTTTCTAAGCTTTTACAAAGAAACTGGTATCAATCTAGAATTTGTAGCTGTTCCTATAATTCTTCACTAAGTTAGACAACGAATAACACAATACCATCTGATAAATTATGAAACACAGGATATTTTACAATTATTGAGGTATCATTATAATTATCTTTTCTAAGCTTTTACAAAGAAACTGGTATCAATCTAGAATTTGTAGCTGTTCCTATAATTCTTCACTAAGTTAGACAACGAATAACACAATACCATCTGATAAATTATGAAACACAGGATATTTTACAATTATTGAGGTATCATTATAATTATCTTTTCTAAGCTTTTACAAAGAAACTGGTATCAATCTAGAATTTGTAGCTGTTCCTATAATTCTTCACTAAGTTAGACAACGAATAACACAATACCATCTGATAAATTATGAAACACAGGATATTTTACAATTATTGAGGTATCATTATAATTATCTTTTCTAAGCTTTTACAAAGAAACTGGTATCAATCTAGAATTTGTAGCTGTTCCTATAATTCTTCAAAAAAGTTGGACCACGAATAATGCAATACCATCTGATGAATTATGAAACACAGAAAATTTTACAATTATTGAGGTATCATTATATATTTTCTAAACTTCACAAAGAAACTGGTATTGATCTAGAATTTGTAGCAGTTCCTATAATTCTTCACTAAGTTAGACAACGAATATCACAATACAGTCAGACCGCAGCGTGCGCGATAATGAGGCTGTACGTCGATTTTTATTCAACTTCTCGTTCGGCGAAAAGCTCGCTTACATCGCTCTCGTAAAACACGAGACCAGCCTCGGGATTTTGGTAGCATCATTTTGTCGCCCTCATACAGCTCACAGTGCAGTTCATCATGGCGAATCATGGGGTAAGAGTATTTTTCAGATTCTGCTCTTTAATTTGATATATAATATGATATATTTGCGATTTGTTTGCGCTTTTGATTGTGATTTATAATTAGGGCCCTATTTCAATTAATACTCAGGCTAATTTTCGCAGTGGTATTTCATTTTTTGGCTCCTGACCCGATTACGAGTCGTATCAAAATTGTTTTTGTGTGCCGACGAAAAAGACATTCAAAAGATTATCATATCTGAAAATCTTCGAGACGCAAAAATTGTGTCACTTACTTTTTAATCATTCAAAATGGACAAAATTACGAGAAAATTAGCGTTTCACCGGAAGTTCACATCGTCACAGCCATGAGCAGTGCAGTAATGGCGGGGAAAGTACGCATTTCGCGCGAAATCACCGAGCAAAATTTGTTGTGAATAAAGCTATAATAGTCCCATTAGCCCGCTTTTGTGTTGGTTACTACTACTAGTCTAGTGTCAGCTCAGTCTCGGACAACAACACAAATTCAATGAAATGTGATCATAATGATGTCAGTTTATCATTTGTTTACGGTTCAGTTACTACTATTGAAGTACTAGTTCGTGTTGAGCGAACTTGATAATATACTTTTAAAGGCTTTTAACTTATATTTATAAGAATAATAATCTCTCTTTTCAGTTTTCTGTTGTTTGTTGTTGTGTGGCCATGCCCATGGGCATGGTGGGCTGCGCTGGCCGGCTGGCCTGTGCTGTGGCCTGTGAGTGTGATTGTGATTGTGAAAACATATGACATGTAACTTACTGTCTCTGCTCTGGAGTCTGAAGTGAAAGTTGAAACTGAAACAATGAAATACTGAAATTCTGAATACATATAGACTATTTAGTATTTGCCTAACAGTACATTGTTTGTAAGGGATATACCCTTGGGAATTAATGAAATTTGTATTCATGTTATTAAATGATAAATGCATGTTTCGTTGATTGTGTGGTCAGATCCTTGGGTGTCCTAAGCAGGCTGCAGGAGGGGTGGGTTAGCAAGAAGGTTCTGTTAACTGTTTTCTCTGGGCTTATGTTTAGATGTTAGTTTTCTTCCTTAGTATATATAAAATACAGGTGCCATCAAGTGGATTGAATGTAAGCATGAATGTTACCAATATTTCTTTTTGTTCCTTTTCAGGTTTGTTGTGGCGACTCACTGTATACCTGTGGCAGTTATGGAGTCGGCACTCCCCCATGCCCAGCAGCTTCCCAGGCCCCAGCATCCCCAAGGCCCCATCAGCTCCCCAGGCCCCAGCAGCCCCCGAGTCCCCATCAGCTCCAGAGGCCCTTTCAGCCCCCGAGGCCCCAGCCACCCTCAGGCCCAAGCAGCTCCTGAATCCCCATCAGCTCACCCAGCTACACAACAGGCAGGTCATGATTGCTCACTTCACAGTGCTCCACAGTCGGTGAGGATAAATATCAGTTTGAAACAATATTTATTACAAAATACTTGTTCACTTTTGATCAGGTTTCATATTAGACCTATATGATTGATTATGATTAATTTATGATGAATTCATGAATGGACATTCAAAATTTGAGTTTCAGCTAATTACAACCAATGGTTACCCCAGCTACCTAACCATCTAAACATGCAGGTCATGATGTTTCAATTTGCTCACCGCAGTGTTCCACTGTCAGTTTAATATATAAATACATATGAATTTGAAGCAATATTTTATTATTGATGACTGTTTTTTAATGTATACATGGGTAGAGAAGGATTGGCTGATAATTTGCTGAATTATGTATTACATTTGACTGAAATGCTGGAGAGAAAAAAATAATGTAAACGATTCTGAAAATTTTACTTAACTTGTTTGTTGTTTCCTCTTTCTATTTTGTAGCATGTGAGGATGCAACTCTACCACTTCCCCTGCCTCGGCCCCCAGAGTACCACAGCAACTGGGACTACTCCTTCATCCCCGCCTCGGGCCCCCAGTGTACCACAGCAACTGGGACTACCCCTTCCCCCTGCCCCGGCCTCCAGTCACACCTCTACTGGGCCATTGCATTTCCATCTTTTCAGCAGAATTCAAATAATTTTTCATATCCAGGTTCACTGGAGTAAAGAAACGCCCCCAACTATTAAATCTCAACCCTGATAGTGAATTAACACCGCAGGGTGAAATGTATGACAGTATTGATAATGAGAGTGATAACAATTCAGAATTAGTCATAGACACAGACATCTCTAATCTTGTGTACTCTATTCAAGATTCAAGTTTTGAACTTACCATGCTGAAATCCATTTTTTGTGATCAGCAGTAACTTTTGCCAGAGAGTTTATGGAAAGTCATATGACATGATAATTGACATCTTATAACTGAGTATTTTAACTTGTGTTTCATATTCAGTGCATGTATTATCATAGACCACTGGCCACTGCCTTGAATATGACTAGTTTGTAAACTTGTGTTTAATAGATTATGTAGCTATCTGTTTATATCAGTTGGAAAATATATGCCAAGAAATCAGTTTGTGATATGTTGTACGTGAAATAGCATTCCATGCTATACATGTCCAAAGATACTGCCAACTACATTACTACCTCTTTATGAAAAGATGTTTTTGTTAGAATATTTATCTACGATATGTGTTGTGTATATGCCTCGTATATTGTTTTGACTGTAAACTTGCCGCATGTTTTTGGCCGTTGCCTCGAGATTCTCATGTGCATCTTTGTTGAATCAAAGAACTAAGCAAGTTGTCTATAGATGTTGGATTAAGTGGCTGTTATGTAAGTGAGCACATTGATTTTGTGCCTCATATGTCTAGTTTGTCATGTTTTGCAGCTGTTCCTTGAACAAAACATATTTTTCTATACAATAATTGTACCAGTTTCAAATGTTTGAATATTTTGTTAGGAACTTCAACTGTTGTGAGTTGACCTGATTGACTTGCATTATTGATAAGAGTTATTTATGCTTCACATGAAAGATACATGTAGAAACATTCAACCTGAGTTTTCTTTCATGAAAATTAAAATGTTTAATGAAGCTATTTGTTATCAGTTGTAACTATATATGTTAAGAAATCAGTGTGTTATAATTTATGTGAAATAACATGCCATGCAATACAAAGTAAGATAGTGCCAATCACATTTCTACCTTTCCGTAAAAAGTTTTAAAGTTGAAATATTTATCTATAAATATATGTATGCTTCGTATTAACTTGCTTTTACTGTAAACTTGCCGCATGTTCTACGCATGTTCTACGCCATGCTTCACATGAAAGATACATGTAGAAACATTCAACCTGAGTTTTCTTTCATGAAAATTAAAATGTTTAATGAAGCTATTTGTTATCAGTTGTAACTATATATGTTAAGAAATCAGTGTGTAATAATTTATGTGAAATAACATGCCATGCAATACAAAGTAAGATAGTGCCAATCACATTTCTACCTTTCCGTAAAGAGTGGGTAAAGAGTTTTAAAGTTTAAATATTTATCTATAAATATATATATATGCTTCGTATTAACTTGTTTTGACTGTAAACTTGCCGCATGTTCTACGCCATAGACTTAAATCTTTAGCGAAACAAACAACTAAGCAAGTTGTATATGATCATATTACTGCCTTAGATTAAGTGGCTGTTATGTAAGTTAGAATACAGATTATGTGCCACGTATATATCTAGGGTGACAGTGTTTTGCAGCTGTAAAAAGAACATAATGTTCGCATATCATAAATTGTTCTTGTTAAAAACTGTTACATTACTTTGTTAGGAACTTCAACCCTTGTAAGTTGAATTGATTGCCTTTTTTCCTTTCTCGAAAATATGCAAACAAGCTATTTGTATTATTACTTGATCAGCTGAAAATATATATGCCCAAAAATAAGTGTGTGATATGTTGTATGTGAAATAACATTCCATGTTATGCAAAGTAAGAAAGTGCCAACCATATTACTACCTTTTTATACAAAACAGTATTATGTTTAATTGTTAGACTATTTATCTATAAGTGTGTATATTCCTCGTATGAACTTGTTTTACTGCAGTCAGTCCCATGTTCTGTTGTTAAAAATATTCAACGTTTTCAAACTGATCAAATAAAAACATTGACTTGTAAATCTTAATAAATATTACTACTTTTGGTTTCCTTTTGTTACTGGTAGAAACTGAAATGTATGGAATTGCATTGTATTAATGAGAAGAGCTGGAGAGAATGAGAGAAGGGGAAGGGATGGGGATGGATAACATTAACTAAGACAAATAGGGGTAGGTGTAACTAAATTTGGTCGTTCTGCTTTTGTTTACGTAATTCCAAAATATCAGGATACAAACAAGACCAATTTGAATTAGTGCTAGCCACCAAATGTTATGGTTGAGTCTTAGTTTGCAGACATATTTGGGAATGGCGTCAAAATGCAGGACCACCATAACTTTTATCTGAAGGAATCCAGCAACTGCATGCATTTACAAATAAAATGCATCAAACAAGGTTCGATTCCAGTACCCTCATGAAAACCAGCTAGCTTAGTTCCTTGACCTTGCTAACTCTATTTTTGATGTGCAGTTTAACTAAAAGATCTTGTGATTAATTCTTAGCCACGTCATCCAAAATAGACTCGGCAAGTAACTTATCTTGTGGGTTTTCATGAATATGGGCCCTGTTTTCCAATCATATTAATATACGCTGACACGATCACAAAGGAAACGTCAGCAAAGCATATATACGTGGGACTATTAGCACATCGACGCAGTGCGCTCCATGCATGGGACTAAGCAGACCGTGTGTATGTAAGCGCCACGCTCATACGTCACGTCGAACGTTGACCAATCAGAGCACGCAATTTACGATCTGGCGATCTCCGGTAATTTTTTTGTCTTCGTGGATGACATCGAGGCAAATTTTGTTGGCTCCTGACCCGATTATCCAATGAATTAAATAAGCAAGTACATAATCTGAAAGAATATGAATTACGCTTTACGATGATTATAAAATCATTTAGACGCAAAATTGTAAGATGTATAGTTTGGTCTCTGAATTTTCTTAAACTTACAAGGAAAAATCATCATTTTTGAGCCTGTAATTGCCTAATATTTTAATGTAAAATGAAAAAATAAATGTCATTGACGCAAAACTGGTAGTTTCCTCTCAAATATGATACCAAATTTGTAATGTCAAAATAGATTTTGGCCACTGTAATGATAAAAAGAAAACCCCTCTGCACGGCTTATCATATTACACGCCGCGCAGGTCATATGAATACGACTTGAATACATAGAGCGTGTTTATGCGGAGCTGCGGACTGACTGAATACCATCTGTTGAATTATGAAACACAGGAAATTTTACAAGTATTTTGGTATCATATCTTTTCTAAACTTTACAAAGAAACTGGTATTAATCTAAAAATTTGTAGCTGTTCCTACAATTCTTTGAAAAGTTTAACCATGAACAAGCCCCTCCCCTTTGATGAAAAGAACTAGCTGTTGTAAGGTGGTACCATTTGTAAACCTACAGTGCGTAATGCCACAAGCATGCCTCAGATGTTTGACAAATAAGAGAGTTGTGAGAGGAATCACTGACCTGGCATCATGAATGTTGACTGCGGCTCAACCTTGAGCCAGGGTTTACAGCATGACTTATCGTCCAGCTTGGCTACGAACTCCACCATTGTATTGACCTGACCGGTGTTGGCTACTTCAACCATTTCCACTGTCTCCTCCATGAAGCGCAGCTCACCAAGCTTCAGCTGGAATGATGGATGGCAATCATAATCAACATATTAGTGAATGCTGCTTATACAATGCATACCTTTTTTTTTTTAAAGAACCTATCCCTAAAGCAATAGAATCAAACCATATTTTGCAATTCATTATCATTTCATACCATGGAGATGGCTGTTGAGATCCTACTGCATTATTTTGATATGTGCATCTTATTGTTACCATTATTTAGAAAAAAAAAAAAACTAGATAGAACTTTGACTGCATGCAGTCGAAAATGATGCCTCCGCCATAGAGCGATTTTACAAACCAAAACAGAGGCAATTTTTAAAATTTAAGTTTGATTGTAATCCATTAACAGGTTCTCAGAATATTGTGATTACAAGCTATTTTTGCATACCGTATATAATGAGCCCCATGACATTAGACCTTTGGCCTTATGACCCTAAAATCTAATCAGTTCATTGGCTCTGCAAGATACATACATTTCCTGAGTTTGATAGTAATCCATCTGTCAATTGTAATGATAATGCGTTCACAAGCTATTTTTGCATACATAATGAGCCCTGTGACCTTTGACCTCGTGACCCCAAAATCTAATCAGTTCGTTGGCTCTGCAAGATACATACCGTATTTGCCGGCGTAAAGGCAGCAGTCGGAAGAGAAAATAACAAAGGCCCGAATTCACAAAGGAGGTTTACATTTAACCCATGGTTTAAACCTTCATTTACATAACCCACGGTTTAAAATAAGCGCAAAATAAGCGTACATTGCCTTGCGCGCGTCTAATATTGGACCTCTGACTTGTGTCGCGCTTATTTTGCGCTTATTTTAAACCGTGGGTTATGTAAATGAAGGTTTAAACCATGGGTTAAATGTAAACCTCCTTTGTGAATTCGGGCCAAAAAGTCTGGGTGCGGCCAATGCGCAACAACTAAAAATTCAGCGATCAAAACAGCACGCATTCGTACATATGGGACTACAATGACTATACCACTATGGTACAGGACATTTCCACCCAACTTGCCGACTATTTTATGTTGCATTGTTGACATGAAGACGAAGTTTATAGATCTAAGTTCGTGCCAATGCATCACTAAAAAGTAAAAGAAGGGACCGTACGTTACGGAGCTGTCGCGAAAAGCAACTGCGCATCCAGCCGAAGTCGCACTTCGTATCCATTTCATGCAATTTCGCATTACACCGTACATTGTGGTAGGCGCAATTTCGCATTACACCGTACATTGTGGTAGGCACAATTTCGCATTACACCGTACATTGTGCCTGCGATACTGTACTAGCTTCAGAATCAGTGAAGATTTGCTAAATAAATACGCTCATTTTTGAAGTAAACTTAGTTTTTTCCTGTAAATTTTATAGGAATATCGATGAATTTGGTATCAGTTTGTAGAAAAAAATAAGAGTTCTACAAGAAAATTACAATTATTTTGTTTGGTCCGTTTTTTTTTTCTTCGTTTTTTTTTTTTTTTTTTTAAATATCAAAGTAAGGGGTGCAGCCTATGCGGCGCTGTGGCCTTATCGCCGGCAAATACGAAACATGACTCAAGTTTGGCGGTAATCCATCAATCAGTTCTTGAGATAACGCGATCACGAGAACGGGACGTACGTACGTACGGACGGACAACCAGAAAACATAATGCCTCCGGCTACTTTGTAGCGGAGGCATAAAAACATTGCCGCAAAAATTATCCACATTCGTGGTACAATATACAGAAGCAGAGTGCCATTAGGCTCATGTAGGCATACTCCTCTATCACCTTCACAGCCTCTCAGAGAGTATTTATGTGTATAATAAAGCCACAAACCCTTGTATACATGCTTGTTTCTTCATGATATATTCACTCAATAAGACTTACCTCGTTTCTACCCAACGTAACCTGTGGTAGGGCCTCGTTCTCTTGCCTGTCCAGTTTCCTGATCTCTTCTTCTACGACCTCACGGAACTTCTTCTCATCCACTACCTTCACCTGTATCAGTAGAAAATCAGTAAAAAAAAAAAAATTAAAGGAGAAATCTTAGATGTAAGCCTCATTCAGACAGTAAAGTGGCATTAAAAAACAAACGAACAAACAAAACACATATATTGGCAAATAAAATGATGAAAATCAAATGTACGTGTCACAAATCAGTACATTTTAATATACAGTACATACAGTACGCAGAGTATGTGTTGCCCTATATATACATGTATGTTGATCATATGTCACTCACTTACACGTTAAATGGTTTTTATTTTGCCAAAGGGGTTATCTAGGGCTGGATATCAGTGGTGCATGAAGAAGGCTTTACTAACATATTAAAATCATCCCAACTAATGAGAGTTTTAATTGTTAAGGATCAGCCTGATAACATTTCTACAAGCACTCACCCCGATGTCATAGAGAGCACTGACTGGTTTATGATCACTCAGTCGGAGCTTCATGTGGCTCCTGTAGACTTTCGGGACGATGCAGGCACCACGGTGAAGGATGCGATCACACCAGGCTGGTACCCTCTGCTTTTCACTGTCATTAAACAGTATTAATAATGGATGAATAATTTATTAGTATACAGGAAGAGTAATGAATAATTCATTAGTATACAGGAAGAGTAATGAATAATTCATTAGTATACACTACAGGAAGAGTAATGAATACTACATACTACTTGATACTAATTACCATAAAAAATATGGCTCCTAATGGTTGTTATTATTAACGAATAGTAAGAATGATTGATGAGTAATTTGTTTCAGTATACATACACCGTATACGGTAAGGCCTAAAAAAAAAAGATGTTGAATTGCCCTTTGCGACCGACCCAAAAATCTTTAAAATCTACGGTCGGCTTTTTATTTAAGTTTTTTTTTTTACCGTTTTTTAGAAGAAAAAAATGTTTAATGATTTAAAAAAAAATGTATTACCAGTAAAGCATTCAAAACTGAAAAATATCAGCCAAAAGAGGGGAAAAAAGCACACACAAACAAAACAAAACAAAATCGACTGACTGACTTAGCTGCTGGCACCTAAAGAGCAATACAACATCTTTTATTTTTTTTAGGCCTAATGAATAATGCATGTTATTCAACCTAATGAAATATTATTGCATAATATAAAGACATGAGTAAACAGAAAAGATTAATAGTTTGCAGCATTAAACAAACATGTAATCATGAATAATCTGTGGTAATAAACACAGAGATGAATGATCCTTAAGTATCATAAGAGATTAAAGGTTTGTATCATCAGGAAAATGCAAGGAAAAGAACAAACAAGGGAAACGCTCTTGGCGGTCTCGCCTGCATTACGCAATTCGATATGATGAAAAATTGAGGTAGGGACATTATTTATAGGCAGGGTGGCCCATTAGCAGGCCCCCCAAAATGAAATCCTCTGAATGTAATCAGCATTTTGAAGTGAATATTGACTAAAAATCAGAAGAAAAATTATTTACTATTGTTTGTACCAAGATTGATAACTTTCGTGAAATATGAACAAATAACAAAAATTGATTTATTAATTCTCATATTAAATTGTTAAAATATAATCCAAGTCTATGACCTTGACCTTGACTTTGTGACCTGGAATTTGTGTCATATGATTTGTGATACTTGATAACCCTTAGGTACAAGTTTCATGGAATTTGAACAAACACTTTTAAAATTATGCTAAAAATTCAAAATCTTGATGTTGATGCCACAACATAGTCTAAGTTTGCAGACCTGAAATGACATTTGACCTTGACTTTGTCACCTAAAAGACTAATCACATGATTGGTGATACTTGATAACCCTTATGTTCAAGTTTCATGGAATAGGAATGTATACTTTCAAAATTACGATAAAAATTAAAAATCTTAACCTGATGCCACAACATAGTCTAAGTTTGATGACCGGAAATGACCTTTGACCTTGACTTAGTGACCTGAAATTCTACTCACATGATTGGGGATACTTGATAACCCTTTAGTCTAAGTTTCATTGAATAATAACTTATACTTTCAAAATTATATTAAAATTCAAAAACTTAACCTCAGGTTAAGTTTTTGATGATGCCACAACATAGTCTAAGTTTGTTGACCTTAAATGACCTTTGACCTTGACTTTGTGACCTGAAATTCTTCTCACATGATTGGGGATACTTGATAACCCTTTAGTCCAAGTTTCATTGAATAAGAACTTATACTTTGAAAATTATATTAAAAATTCAAAAACTTAACCTTGGTTAAGTTTTTGATGTTGACGCCGTCGCCGTCGCCGCCGTCACCGGAAAAGCGGCACCTATGTCTCGCTTTTTGCTACGCAGGCGAGACAAAAATGTAACTGGCAAAAAGTTCTGACAATTACCACCTGACAAAATCAATGAATTTTATGCTATACTTTGAAGAAAGACCAATTAAGACCAACTACCAAAATTGGTGTGCTACTAAAAGAAAATTTCAAATCAAGAAATTGTTTTTACATCTTTACATTTTCAAAACTGTGTAAAATACAAATCATTTGAGTCCATCCCTCACCTTGAATCCCACTCGTCACTACCAGAGTTGTACTTGTAGGTCGGACGGAAACCAATAGGAGCCTCCTCAAAGCCTTTGAACACCCTGGAGAGACCCCTCTGTCTGTTCAGCTGTCAAAGAATATGATTTTGAAGAATATATTTATATTCATATAATCTTAAAGGTAACGCAAAGTTTTGGGAAATTTTGAAATTGAATGGATAGTAATTCTTTACATTTACATTGATACACTGTATATTTGGATGCCCCTGTGGATGTATTATAAGCACTTAAAAACTTAACCCCTGAAACACTTCTGCCTTCGAGCAAATTGAATAATCAAAATTTACCGGTGCTCCCGGTAAATATCAAATATTTCAAATAGCGCCTAAGGCCATTCCATGGTAGCTGCGTCTATGAAAATCTCAGAATATGCAGTTCTGATATAAAATTTCCAAACGGGAATAGCAAATCGGTCCATTGTAGTCAGGAAACATTGTTTTAAAGCTAAAGTAATATCAGTCTTGAGAGGGTGCTATACAACATAAAGAGTTTATTATTTACAATTTCATCCCTTTAGACTCGATTTCAACCGCGACAACGATCATTGAATGTTGTAAAATCGCATATGCTTCCAATATGTTCATTTGAACCAAATTCATGATCCCATACCGAAACTTTGTAATACCTTTAAATTACATTTGTACAAAGTTCTCTCTCTCTCTATCACTTTCTATATCACTAACAAAACATGCATTCTGTATTTTTTTAAACTCCCTTTTCCTTCCTTTCTTTTGTTCAAACTGTTTCTTTATAGGTCTCTCTCTGTTTTTCCCTCCTTTAATCTCTCTCTCTCTGTCCATTTCTTGTTGTCTCTTTCACTATGTTCACATCTTAATATTTACTCAAAATGTAATTTGATATATTATATTGTGCCCTCCCATGCGGTGTATCGCCTTTCTAATACGCATTCCTCTTTCCTCATCTTCTTCTCAACTCCATATGCAGCTCATCCTTTTGTATTATTTTCTGTACCCCCGATCTCTCACTTCTTTTTTGGCATTGTCTACTTTTTGTATTGTGACCGTGTTCTCCTTTCTTTGTCATGTAAAGCATTCTGTTGGCACCCCCTTTTTTCTTCCTATTTGTAGTTCCTTTTTGTAGTTACAAATTTGTTAATTTAATTAATCATTATTCCTAAGTATCATTTGAGGGGTCCACAATTGTACAAGTTTTGCTTTTTAGTGGACCCCTCTGTTTCCAATATGTATTCCTTAATTGTTGTAAATGATTATAATTGATTTGTAATGTTTTGTTGAAACAGAAAATAAAATTGAATTGAATTGAATACGAATCTTTCCTAAAGATTCCCTCTTCTCCAAGCTCCCATGTCTCTCCCCATCCTCACTCTGTTTCCTTTCCTCCTGTATCTTGATAACTATTTTCCTTACCTGATCTTGAGCGAGTAGATCCTTGAAGAGGTTGTTATCTATAAGAGCTTTGACAGTGTCCACAGGAAGCTCGTTGATTCTGTAGTTGAGATCTCCCATCCATATCACAACACTGGGGAAGTGAATGAGAATGAAATTAAGGTGAATTCGTTATCTTCTAATCTACAGGTAAAAGCCAACTTTGCATTTTAGCCAAAATCGAACCCCTTTTGGGATGCATCATTGCAGGACCTGAATGTTATCAGTTTACAGGGGCAGGCAATGTTGGCTAAACAGACGGGCACATAAGCCCACGTCAAATGATAGCACAAGAGCACGATTAAAACGGATACATGAGCTTTGTGGCCAATTAGCATGGAAGGGAGCATTGCATTAGAGTTTTACAACAAAATTGACCGAAACAATTGTAGAGGTTAAAAGTATGCAAAATACTTAATTCAGTCAAACCTGTCTATAGCAACCGCCCAAGGGAAACACAAAAAGTGGTCTTTGTAGACAGGTGGTCTTTGTAGACAGGTTCCTTTAGTACATGTTTCAATGAGAAACCATTTTCAAGGGAAACAAAAAATGTGGTCTTCGTAGACAGGTGGTCTTTGTAGATAGGTGGTCACTAAAGCCGGTTTGACAGTATTTATACTCTTGTTGGTACCCTTGCCCAGAGAAAATTTACCTTTGACATTTTTTCTCTCTGAAGTCCCAACATATGTCAAACTACTCGAAGCTTGCGTCAAAGATGTGCAAACTTGGATGAACTCAAACTCACTCAAACTGAATGACAGTAAAACTGAACTAATTTTTATTTGGCTCGAAACCAAACCTTGCTAAGATACAGTCGTTTAATATATCCATAACAGATTCTGTAATCAGTCCTTCCTCGCATTGTCGTAACCTTGGTGTCATGTTAAACTCCTCTATGTCTATGTCCTTGTCAACTCATGTGTCTAGTATTTGTAAGTCAGTCAGATATCAACTGAGAAATCTAGGTTTTATTAAGAAATACTTAAATCGTTCACCCACAGAGAAACTTGTTCATGCTCTTATTTCATCACGCTTATATTTTTGTAATTCTATTCTCTATCTGCTCCCTAACACACAACTTGTTCGACTCCAGAAACTGCAAAATACTGCTGCATGTATTGTCACACATTCTTCTCGTAGAACTCACATCACCCCCATCCTTAAAACTCTTCACTGGCTCCCGGTATGTGACCGAATCATTTTTAAGTTGTTGTTGCTAGTTTTTCATTCCTTGTATGACTCTGCTCCTTCCTACAATATGAAATTGATTGTTAAGTATAAGCCTACAAGACATCTTCGTTCATCTCAATCCTCATTATTAGTTGTCCCTAAGACGCGCAGTTCCTGGGGAGATAGAGCCTTTTCTCATTCTGGTCCGTCCCTTTTGAATAATCTACCACTTAGTATTCGTAATTTAACAGCCTTCCATGACTTCAAAGTTGCTCTAAAAACCTCTCTCTTTCTAAACAGTGCTATTTAATTAGGACAGTTATAATTTTTGCATAATTTGTGTTGTTTTAGTTTACCTGTACTTTAGTTAAGAAAGTGATATGTTTGAGATTGTAATATGTACAGCGCCATGAGCGTCAGAGCCTGGCGGATACCGGCGCTATATAAATATCCATATTATTATTATTATTATTATTATTATTTTTATAACTGACGGTGTTCTGCACTGGTGAGAACTCAGACTACCACCAACAATTACAAACAAAAGTACTTAATATTCAACTTACACCTCAATCTACAATGAAACAGTCCAACTACAACTACAACACATCAAATAAAATGGCTAGGTTACTACTTCTACTACATGTACTTACTCATGCTGCATGACGTTGAGGGGTTGATGGTGGTGCTCTCTCTCAAACTTCAACCTGGCGCAGATGTCGTGGTAGTCTTGGTTACGCTCTCGTACTCCTCCATGTGGGCCGCCAGATGAGAGTTGATGAAGCAGAAGGAGGTGTTGTGGAAGCTGAATCGCACTGCCACAGCCCCTTTATTGCCCTGAGAGATATATGTCAATTCAAGATGATTTGTCAGATATGTGAGTGTAAAGAGGGAATTTTCAATTCCTATAGTCCAGCTGTATTAAAAGTCATTATGATTCTGATTTTGATACTTGGTTTGGACCGATACGAATACGTACTGAAAACCACATCAATACAAATGAGTTGGGCGAAATTTGCAAGTACTTGTAGCTAAATGCTAGGAATTCTTTGTTAGGTCCGATGCTCCTATTTGCATATGATTTCCAAACGAATGTGCATCAGGTATCATTGTGAAAATGTTGAAAACAGGGCAGAGCTTTATCTCATTTTTGCAGGGGTGATAGTGACCACTAAAAAACAAATAGGTTTTTTTTTTCCCCCTAGACCACCGTCCCCTTGTGTAAAAAAAAAAAAAAGGATCCAGGGGGAAAAATGGCATCTAAGAACATTCCCCCCTTTTGAGTAAGAAAATTGGGGAAAAAGAGGGAAAAATAGGGAAAATAAGTGAAAAATCTGGAAAATTAGGGTATGATCGGGAAAAAAAAAAAAAAAAAAAATCAGAAGAAAAAAAAATTGGGGAAAAAAAAATAAATAATTGGGAAACCGATTTAAATCGGGTAATTATCAGGCCTGTTTCTGTAACATTTTGCACACACGATACTCTTCATTTACAAGTTTCAGTAGGTTTAAAAGCTCAGCCTACCATTTTGCCCATGATGCCTGTACCAACTGTCTCAGCTATGACTTCATCAATGTAGGGATAGTGTCTCTCTTGAATGAATACTAGTAACATCATACCAACTAGACGGATCAACTTCAGCTGGAACAAGATGAGGAGAAAAAGAATAATCGTTTATTACTATTGATAACTTGCATCTCTGGTGATAAGGGGTTTTCTCTATCAAGACACACATGTAAATCATCCCATCCCCCACTGATATCTGACAACTAAAAATTATTTCAGGATGTCAATTTTCTTCCCCTTGAATGCTTTGATGGTAACCAATCCTGGTTGGGCCAAAGCCTAGTTAATTAGAACCTTCAGTGCCTAGAGTGCTATGTGAGTGCCAAAATAGGAATTTTATCATATCGTTATCTTTATATTGAAAGATGCTCACAGTCATGATGAATCAAATCTCGAGTTAGATCCCACTTCAATTCCCCTTGATGTACATATAGTGTTTCTGAATGTTTACTCGGAAGGGCAGATTTATATCTATATACGTTGTACACCTGTCAGTAAAAACATGTAGTAATAATAAATTTCTTGTTCTCCTTGAGCAATCTTTATATCACGAATACCAAAAAGTATCAAACAATTGGCCTGAAATGAGACCCATACATGTTGAAGCCCTATATGTCCTACACATGCTTGGGGAATGAAAAAGCCTGAACAAGCCTGAAACAGAAATGCAACAGGGCATAAACTCAGGCAAAATCCTGAGAACCGTCATCCCTGTTTACAAAACATTTTTCTGACTGTATTAACCTACCTTAATGTAGATGCCATCTTGATGTAGACACATGATGACCCGTTTATGCCACTCTTCCTCCCTGATGGAATCATTGAAGAGGAATGCTTCCTTGCTCAAGTCTAACTCCTGGAATCCTATAGCATACATGTCAGGTGGTTTAGGGTCTGCAGCTAACCAGTTTCTGAGGTCCTCTGTTGCTCCCTTACCATTCACGTTCCATGTCCCAACAAAGGCCCTAAATAGGAAAGATTGGGAATTTTCAAGTAGAATGAATATAAAAGGTTCAATACAATGTTTCAAAGACATATTCAATTCTTTCACTCTTTGAGTGTTTATGAAATGTAATGAGACACAGAAACACATAGATGTCAGATAATTTTCTTTAAAATTTAATCCTTTGAAGAAATATTTCATTTAATGTTGTTTTTTCTGAATGTTTGTCACACACCTTGCAGCTCAATCATGGCTGGATTTCAAAGAAAACAAAATAGAGAAAATGTTTAAAAATTTTAAAAAGGGTAAATTCTTCCTGTGTCATGTCCAGATTTATCACATGAATAGAAATATTAAAATTGTAGGGTGTTAGGAGCCTTTGAATAGTAGAAAAGGTTAAATCAGCTATGAATGTTAGTGATGTTGTATCCGTTGTAAGACAGGCCAGTTAATACTGTAAGCTAATTTGGGGGTTTCCTCAGACTGAGAATAAAATATTATGACATCTCAATAATGCCCTTAAAGGACAGCTTTTAATGAGGAAATTTTCCCTCCTGGTCATTACTGATTTCATGCAATTTAATCTACATTGTGTGTTGATATGTAATTTCTTTATATTTATAAGGCTGCATTGAAATATCGAGCTACTGAACTATTTAAATATTGAGGACCTGAGTGAAGATACAATTAAAATTTTTGATATTCCAAATTGCTGTAACTATCATCACAGCTCGAAATACATGTACATCAAACACTATCAGATCACATACCTGAAATCATGTGGAAATGTGTATTCTGCTTCTCTCCTTTTCAGGATCTCTTCTCTGATGCCAACTGGTTTGAAGGGCTTGACGGACGCATAGCCCAGCGTATCTATATCAGGTTGCGAGCCCCTGTCAATCAATGCGAACATGAAGGATAGAAAAACCATATGAATTGTTATCAGAGGACTGGCCCAAATCACAGAACTAACCTGAAACGATTGACAACCAACAGAATCTTGGCCATTCGGGTTAATATATAATAATAACAATAAACTTTGATTTATTTAGCGCATAATAATCATCAGTTAATTCTCTATGCGCTTTACATCAAAAGAGTACGCTTTACAATCTACATCAATACATATAAGAGGACAAATAACACCACTACATGCACACTGACACATCAAAACAAGAATTGTTACACTACTGTAAGAAAAGGTGTGTCTTTAAGGCTCTCTTAAACTCATAAAGGGAAGATGTATTCCTGATCGTCAAGGGCAGAGAATTCCACAGTGCTGGAGCCGAAACCACAAAGGATCGGTCTCCATACATGTAGGTATACATATACCTGCCTTCACGGTTGTTTCATTGCAAAGCATGCCGGGACAGATTTCTAGTACGGCAGTAGATTTTCACCTTCGCCGCGATCAGCTGTTCCATTGCCAACAACGGGATTTTTATCCTGTCGAATCAACATAATCTTGTACAGGATGCGTTATTCTGCAGTGATTTTCTTTCATTCCAGTATCATTTGTACAGTAAGAAACCAAAGTTTGTGATTATGTATTTAAATGACGATCCTTCAAAAAATAAAGCTGATAATACAAAGTAAAGTGGGCTAATGAGAGTGGGTTACTTTGTATGAATATGTAGTCCCATATGTTCAAATGTGTGTGTGTGCAGTTTGCGTCGGTGGTTTGCCTTTTAAAGCTGCTAAACATTCGTGTTTTAGGTTGAAGGATCGTCATAAAAATACATAATCACAGACTTTGGTTTCTTACCGTACAAATGATACTGAAATGAAAGAAAATCACTGCAGAATAACTGATCCTGTACAGATGTCATGTTGATTTGACAGGATAAAAAATCCTGTTGTTGGCAATGGAACAGCTGATCGCGGCGAAGGTGAAAATCTACTGCCGTACTAGAAATCTGTCCCGGCATGCTTTGCGATGAAACAACTGTGAAGGCACGTATTAACAGGGTGTACTGCAAGGAGGTGTTGTGATGATGATCGAAGTGTACGTATTGGATTGTGCTTACGAATTAGATCTGACATATAAGATGGAGCAAGATTATTCTGTGCTTTAAAATACATGATAAGAATCTTGAATACAACATAAGTTTGTCTTTCGTCTAATGTCAGTTTAAAGTCGGTGCGAGTCCCATGACTGGGGTATGAGCACAGATCATAAAGCACGCGTTGATCACTTTGTATTTTCAAGGTTCTTGTTAAATATAATTTACAGGGTTCCAATACAGCATTCATCTCCCACTGAAGGACTTGTCAGTCTAAGAGTGAAGAGTTCTTCTTGCACTTTGCTGTCACACAGTGATATTACCTTTGATTACAAAAATCAGTTTCTTTTTTTCTTATGATGCATAGGATTTAATATGCCTGCCTGAAACCAAAGGACTACTTACATGAGGGATGTTCTAGGTTCTGCTGTGAAGGTATGTCCATCTAAGTTGGTGTAGAAGGTGCTTCCTGTGGGTTCTTGCTGGACTTCTTGAAAGTGGTTGTCCTGTACAGGCAAGCGACCATTGCTGTCTATCATGAGACTGGCAAAGTCATCCTCAAACACAGTGCTAGGCACACCTACTTTGTCCACACCTATGAAAAGCAAGGAAAGAGGCATACATGGTTGCTGATAAGGTTCATCTAATTGGTGGTATAAAACAAAAATTTGTTCTTGTTACCAATCAGTAGCAAGATTACCTGTTTTGGTTAAGTTTTCACTTGCCGCTGTTGCTGATGCAGCTACGAAATACTTTTGAAGAAGCTTGTAGCACAGCCAGTGAAAGCTTACCAAAATAGATAATTTTTCTTCTACTTGCGAAGAAAGAACAAATTTTCATTACGCATGGGAATAGTAATAATCTGGATTTATATAGCGCTTAATACAAAATACGGTCTCTAAGCGCTTAACAGATTTACCCTGGCAATCAGATTCATTCACGCACAATGTGCACCATCTCCACTCTCTGGGGAGTATTCCTACCATGCAGTCACCATGAAGGCATATGGCAATTACTAACACAATTTTAGCTTTCGTCATCCTACCAGGTCCCCATTTCTCTCCTGGGTATGGAGTGGCAAATGTACATTAATGCATTGTCAAAGGACATTGTTAGGGATCAAACCCACGACCTTTTAATTTCAAGTCTAAGAGCTAAAAACCACTGGACTATGACACCGTTCAGTATGGTACTGGAAACACATAAAAACAGAACCTTTCACAGCATGAAATTATCCCTCATTATTACACACTGTACCTCGGTCACACCACCCAGACCGACATCAGACTCACAACAGATCAAATACTCAAAGGGCCACAAATCTGATGGTATGTAGTTCGCTTGAAGTTGAGACTGAAGTATCAACGTTAGCCATTTTCGAGTAAATTTCCACAAACTGGAAAGTTCAATGCTGTGCCTGTTGCTATTCAATTATTTGGGGGAATGAAACTTTCACAAATCTTCATCACTCACTAAATTCACAGAAGATTCAGGTACTAGGAAATGTTCTAGTTTTTCATTATGCTAATCTAATGTACCGGTACATGTAAGACAGCACATGATATAACAAGGATTTTAGATAATTTAAAAGGCATATCAATGAACAAAACAAATTTGAATGCGATGTCAATGATATTCATGAACCTGAAGAATTATGAAGTAAGCACAGTGTGTTCACACTTAAAGAATTACAAATCTATGCTGTGTTCACATCATGATGACTGAAAACAAAAATGTAAAGAAAACCACTCTTTGTTTACATTGATCAGCAGATTGCATTCTTTTACAGTACTAAGACAAAGCTCAAATTCCTGAACAGTATGAACTACTCACTAGATGTGGATGAAGAGGATGATGAAGAGGAAGATGAGGATGTTGAAGAAGACGATGAACCACCAGCATTATTACCAAAGTCTTGTGATATTCTCCATGCTACAGAAAGACAAAAAGAAATGATCTCTAGATAAGAAAAGTGATTTCCAGATGAGAAAAAGGAAATTGTAAAGAAGAAAGCAAACCACATTCAAATGAACAATTACTTGTACATGTACATGTAAAAGACTTTTTTTCTTCTTTTCAGAACTGCTGGAATTCTGTTTTTGTCTTCAATAGATCAATGCTATGCCTTTAAGCACCACAAAGGCATACCTGCATAACTTCATCAGAAAAAAAATGGAATCCTTAAATGGCAAAATTAGCAACTTTTTCTTCCAATGTGGTTGAAATGGTTGGCAGCTATGCAAAGGGCTGAAAATACAAGTAAATGGTACGTGTAAAGAGATCACCAATACAAGGGCACACAGATTAAAAATCACATTTATATGTAGCTACAGTGTATGAAGCAAGCAACGTTAATTTGAAGAATTTTACAAACTGAAGAAGTGGACTTGCTATGTGGACCAAGAGTAGAGCACATTCAAGTATTCAATCGTAATATAATAGTTTCCACAATGCAGAGTGTTTCTCTCTCTCTCTCTGTACACACTAATACAAGATGAATTTTGAGTCTTGTTGTTAAGACTGCATATATAAACCCTGCTTGGTTTAAATAATCATAATCTAGACAACTTGTTCAATGTCAGGACTACATGTACCTAAACATTACACTAGACTTCTGTGTTTTAATATCAAACTTATAATATAGAATGTAAAGCTTACCAGATTTAAGAGACTTCTAAATCCTAAGGATGTTTTAGGCAGAAAATACCTTTGCTCTAGCTCTGATTTCCAAAATGCTGTAGTTTATATGTTGTCCTAGCAGGAACTACATGTATATGACAATAGCATCTACATGTACATGTATAGCACTGCTTGCTTAATTAAACAAAGCAATTATAAAATGGCCACACTGACACACAAGTAAACAAATGGGGCCATTGTTTACTCTTTTCTGCTCTGCACACAACATTAACAGTTACATTTACATGGACAAGCAGGGGGGCAGGAGATCAAATTCAACTCATCAAATCCAAAGAATACTGGCACAACTCTCTCCATGCAAAGTTATGAATAGAAACAAAGGAGGCTTGTTTCATTATCAAACAACCTTTCTACATGTATAGCATAGTTTTCAAACTTTTCTTAGAATGATTATAAATGTACTAGTGTACTATGCTATTGATTTCACAACAAGCCTTTAAAAGAAAGATTATCAATGCTCTAGTACTGTTTAACTTCCTCATACTGTGCATGTATGTTATCCTTACCATTGACTGCAAAAATTTATAAAAGAGGAAGATATTTTCATCAAATGAAGTAATACAAATTAAATAACTGGAAACCTTCTCACCTCTCCGATTGCATACTAGAATGACCTAATGAATCATCTTCAAGCTAAATGCCACTTTTTGAACATTGCTAGCCATAAAATGGCAATTGTCCACAAAAGAAAATTGTGGGTCTTTTCACAAACACCATATCTGTAGTAGCCTTAAATCAATACTAATACAGTGTATATGCTAACAGTGTATTACAAAACAAATAAATGCCATTGGTGACAAACAGGGAAGTATAAACTACTTTTTGTCCTATTTGAAAAGATACATTTTCATGAGATCTTGAAATTTATTCCCTCTAGGTATATTTTCAAAGAACATTTGCAGTTTTGATTAGCTTAAAACCTTTTAATCATTGTCAAATCTCTTTTGAAATAAATTGATTAAGACAGGATATCGAATTCAATAACATCATTTTTACTCCTTCCAAAAAGAATTATTAAGCAAATAAAGGTTCCAGATTTGAGTTCCTCACAGTTTTAAAATGACGAGTAAGATATTTTCTATAAAAAGAAGAAGAAAAAAACCACATTTCAGATATAATGAAAAAAAATGATGCATTCCTACTATTAATGATTTTATGAATTACAAGGTATGGGATATGAATATATACCAATAAGTACATTTCCTTTGAAGTGCCAATTTAATAATTTTATCCTAACTACTCTGTCTTCAGCTTTATGTATGATTTTAAAAAACCTAGACCGATCCATTCATATTCCCCTTGAAATAAGATTACATAACCCTAACATACTAACATATTTTTAATTTCTTTTGGGGAGACAGAGCATAGGCAGTTCATGAAAGACCAAAATAAAAGAAAGAAAGAAAAAGAAGGAAACAGAGAAAATGGAAAGGGCAAGATGAAAGTTTAATAAACATGAACAAAGAAAATGAGTGAGGTTTGGAAAAGGGGAGAATGAAGATAATTTTTTAATATAAATAACAGGGGTGAATAATGGATACAGAGAAAGGGGAATAAAATATATCCTTTTATTGTTCATATATTGAGCTTAGTTTTCCAATAGAAAAACAAAAAACACAATGACAGTACCTTCTGATGTTGAAGAAATTGATGGGGGCTTTGGATGTACCATCTTTGTTGTCGGGGCCGGGCCATCAGTACTGTCTAATATATTATGTTCCGAAGTTAGCTCACTCTGCGCTTGGAGGTTGACGTAACCGTGCAGCACCGGGTCGGAGGTGACGCGGTTCATGGACGGAGGAGGGGGCGCATTCACGCCCCCCACATCCAGGAGGGGCATTGTTTTAGCATGGGGCATGAAGAGATTAGTACTGGCAGTGGGGTTGGAGGTGGAGGATGACACAGGGGTAGAGTGGGGGGAGATGGGTGACGAGAGGGGGGCAAAGGACGTCATCCCAAAGGGGTCTGTGGACGTGGTCGAGGAGGAGAGGTTGAGGAGGTCAGGGGTTTGCTGTTGGGCGCTAGCCCCGTTGATCTGGAGCTGGTATCGCTGCATCCAGAAGAACTGGGGGACGATGCCCTGCTTCACCTTTTCAAGGCAAGCTATGGTAAGAAGAGATAAGAAAAGGTGATGCAAATGGCTCGTCAGTTACATGTAGGTGAAAATATCACATGCACATTATTTTTTTCTTTACATTATCATTTCTATATTACATATTTTCATTAACACATAATAATATACAAGCCGTGATGCTGGTGTGCATTCATTTTGCCATGAGAGAAACAGTCACAATTTGTCAACGAAAGAATCACTAATTAGCTAACATCTTTATCTCTGGGGGGACTCTGATACAAGTATTCTAAAACGCCAGAGAAAACACATTTAGAAAAACAAAGTAGTGGCTATTTATGATCGGGTGGCTCGGGTTTTATAGGACATGTTAGCCAAAATGGTTTACCTGTCATTGATTTCTTCACATTGTTAAAGAAAACAGAAGAGCGCTGAGCAAAGGGACCTCGAGCACCAGATTCGTTCCTGCAGTCTTAATGTGCGCTCTCACCACTGCCTGATCCTTTGCAATGGTTTCTGGGAAGGTATAGAAATGTGCATAGAAATGGATATTATTCATGACTCAATACTCACAGGCCAACACTAACAACCAAGTAAACATGGGCCCAATAGTCTTACCCCGCACCCTGAAATGTTACATATATTTTAAAAGGAGGACCATGCATACAGACCCTAAAATCTCTACATGGACCCTTCGTTATTAAGGGGAATAAAAACATATTTATTAAGGTCTAAGGTGCCCTGCATCAATAGAGTCTTCAAATACTGTAAATGATTGTACATGACGCATGTATATATGTTTGCTTGCTTTCCCCTCCTAAGCACAGGTACATGTAGTATGCCAAAATAAACATGCTTCCTGCAGGTGACATACACATACATCCAGTATTGGTTTCATTCTGACTTCATTAATTTATCCTTTTTTTCTTTCTTTCTTTCTTTCTAAATAATAAATTAAGGTCTAAGGTGCCCTGCATCAATAGAGTCTTCAAATAGTAAATACTGTAAATGATTATACATGACGCATGTACATGTATATATGTTTGCTTGCTTTCCCCTCCTAAGCACAGGTACATGTACATGTAGTGTGCCAAAATAAACATGCTTCCTGCAGGTGACATACACATACATCCAGTATTGGTTTCATTCTGACTTCATGAATTTATCCTTTTTTTCTTTCTTTCTTTCTTTCTCAATAATAAATGGCATTCTATGATCAAACTCAGGTTACTTGTACAACTGATGGATTAAAGTCCAATTTGTCCCAAAATAACTGAGATTGATTAAAGATGGTGACCTTTCGAGTCTAAAAAGATCACACGCAAACATGCATTGAGATATGCATGATTGATCAATACGGTGCAATGAGTTGATTACTAATTTAAAGCTCAGTATTCATGCATTCTACAAATAGTTTGGCTGAAAATGTGTGGTACAGTGTACCAATATTGGGGAGAAAATTCATGTACACTCTACAATGTACAGTTTACATGAATGATAGAAAAGATAAACATGTACTGTACATTTAACCGTTACCAGGGAATTTCTATGTACACCAGCAACACCGCTGTACATATGTCTACATGACATTAATCCGTAAAGGACTTGTACCTGTAGACATTCATGTACAAATGTATATGTACATGTACTGTACATGTATGCCTACAGTACGTGTACATGGACAGTATACCGGGTAGCACATATAAATGACAGTCACTAATATTCTGTATTGATTTTACAATAAGGCACTGATCTGAATAAGGTACAATGGGTGTCTCATAAAGTGCAGATACCCATGGAGCTAAAAATGTAAATTAACTTTTAAAGTGCAATATACAATGTATATCTTTACTACACACATTTTAAAAACTAAACGTAATTACACTCTTCCTGTGAATACTTTTATGGACATGTGTATGCAGTGCACAATAATCAACAATAATTAAAATATGTATGGTAGTTTTAACCACTTTATACAGACAATTAATAACATTTTGATTCCACTTTATAATGATGACCCATTTCATATCAATCAGAACTATATATGTACATGTATGTTTGCACCTATAAATGAATGTCTCACTGACTGCATGGAGTACATGTAGGACCTACAATAATGTACATTCTACAAAGTAGACCAGCTGGGGCGATGATTTATTTATTTGAGACACCTGTGTGATTCAACTGTCATGCATTGATTTTCTGACTGAGCAGCATTCAGGTCAAATCATTCAAAATATGACATCAAACACAGACAGCTACATGTACATGTACATGTAGTATGCCAGGCGCTCACTCCCTGAGGTTTGTTGATCATGGGGATACACAGACGATTTCATTGTTGATACTTGATAGTATTTTATTTATAGATTTTTCCAGTAATTTGATTTCCTAAAAGGGTCATATGTGATGAACGGTAACATGTGTGTGATGTACTGATGTACAATGTCAATACAAGTTGACCACACTGGTATTAAATATAGAATACATGATAAACAAAGACAATAACCCTTCATACTGAATTGAGTGTACAAAATAATTATTTCCTTTCTGAAAACAACTCTGACAGGGTTATAACCACAACCAGCCAAAAGAAATATACTCTGATCAATGAAATTTACGAATGTGTTATACATGTAATTATAATAGAGGCAGGTGATGTATGATTCTGAAAAGAAAAAAGAAAAAAGAAATCAAAAAAGAGGAAAAAGAGATGACCATATTAAAGAAAGCAAGTATAATATTTGGTACCCTACACCTGTACATGTACAATGTATAGTACATGTATGATTTTTTTATGATTACCCATCATAAAATAAATTTAATACACTGGATCTACAACTGTACAGCGTCATTTGATGACCCAAATAGGCTTTAAAATTACTGCTACATTTAAAAGTATGTTTATTTCAGTGTGTTAAATTCATTGATTCATTGATTCATTCACATGGTCCCCTTCAACAGACCAGTTCAGTAGTACCGGGTATTCATTTGCTTGTTACAGAGCACATGTGATACAATCATCAAACATTCTGCATGGTAAATGATTCCCCCGTGTAAAAACAACCACCACCAAAATAACACCACGCTTCAATTAATGGACCAGCCACATGTAATAATCAGTCTTATATCAGCCTAAAGAATACATGTACCTTCACCCTTCATTACATACACATGTGGTAATTGGTCTCATGAAGTAATTAGTCTTATTAGTTAATTTAGATTTCTATAGGTTTTCAATTTTAATGACATACATGTATAATAATTGTATTTATAAATTTTCCAGATTTTTAACAATGTATTTAATCTGTATAATTACATTGATGATTGTAGTTAGACAACATTTTTATCAATTGTATATATATAATTCTACCACGAAATCTCCGTTCAAGATTTTGTGGTGATATCCCGGACTGCGCATGCGCAACAATTCGGACATTCGCTTCAGTACGCGACAGATTAGAGCTAAATTCACTAGTTTTTCATCATAAAATATCGGATTTAGATTGGCAATCCATCCACAATCTTGTTGGATTCGTCAACAGTGACAGTTATTTCAACTTTAGACCCGGTTTTTGGACTGATTTATGACGATGGAGACATCTAAACATCCCAAGAAAACTCGATAAAATCTACGGAGAAACCGCAGATTGAGCTACCGGACTGACAGCTTACAAGGCGGCGGGCTCTGCCCGTACGCCAGTCGCTGCAGCCACACAACAGCAGCCAAAAGGCAGCGGCAAGAAAAGCGGTAGCTCGGACAGCCACCATGAAGACTCGGAAAGAGCAAAAAATACAGAGCTTGATCCGCCGGTACCAATTGGTGACCGCATCGGAAAATTGGAGAAAATGGTGGAATTGTTGGTCAACAGAGAGTTGGAACACTCATCGGTTAAAAACCGACGGCGCAATCCGCCCGCAAGAGCTGGGCTGGACGGCGATCATGAATACGAGTACGGTTATGGAGAAGACCGGGTGATTATGAAAGAGAAGTTGGTGAAGAAGGTTACATGGACTCTAGCCAAACTTTGACGGAATTCGGCGATGGACAAGGACATGTTGGGTTGCCACCCTCGCAGCAAAATTCGCTGCCCCAACCGGCGTGGGGACCCTCCCGCTGATTTTGCCACGAGTATCAATTACCTCATCACGCACAAACTGGACGATAAATGCTTGGAAGACACGGCAGAGAAGTATGTTACACCAGAAAACTGCCAAGCACTGGATGTCCCTAAAGTAAACCTGACTATTTGGGACAACCTTCGCACCAACACACGTGCCAAAGATGCAAAACTCCAGAAAGTGCAAAAGGCACTCACTGCGGTATAACCGCCTTTGCTCGCTCCATGGAAGACTCTGACATTTCTGAAACACAAAATGATGCTCTCGCACTCCTGGCGAGTGCCCATTACGAGCTCAATTGCCTGCGCAAGGAATTTATTAGACCGGATATTAATCCCAAACTATCGCACTTGTGCAAAGCCTCAAGCTCTCAATCATCTAAACAACTTTTTGGAGATGACCTTGGTAAACAGGTAAAAGACCTCCATGAGGAGCAAAAGGTGGCAGCTGGTGTTGTCCGCACAAACAAGTTCCAAACCAGGGAGAGGCCTGCCTACAGACCGTACCCGCAAATGCAAACCGCAACCGATTCAGGAATGCGGGTTGGGTGTCTTCATCCTCAGCTCAACAAGGACAGCGCTCTTTTTAGGAGCAGGCCACCAGCGTGCACCTCTGTGGAAACAAAGGGAGACCATGAAACAAATGGCACCGCACACACAGTCACGACCACCCCAGACCCAAGCCCAAGAAGGCAAGAACAAAGGGAGCTGGAGAAAGAGTCGATAGATGAGCACTCCACAAACAAGGAGGTACGTGGAAATTGTTATAACATCGGTGGTCGATTGAGGAATTTTAGCAATGAATGGGCTGAAATAACTAATGATGCATTTATTTTAGATGCCATCAATGGGTACAAAATTGAGTTCATAGATAACTCGCCCCCTGTACAGACAAAACCTCCATTTGAATATAAACGTGATCAAGAAGAATCACAAGCAATCGGAGAAGAAGTACAGAATTTAGTAAAAAGGGTGTTATTGAGGAAACACAGCATGAAGAACATGAATTTATATCAAACATCTTTTCACGACCAAAGAAAAGCGGGCAGACGTATTATACTCAACTTGTCAGAATTGAATGAATTTGTTGAGTATAACCATTTTAAAATGGATAATTTTCATGTTGCAATTCAAAATATTGCCCAAGATTACTTTATGGCCTCACTCGACCTACGAGATGCGTATTACTCTGTACCTGTACACATTGATCACAGAAAATATTTGAAGTTCTCATGGAAAGGAAAGTTATATCAGTTCATGGCACTGCCAAATGGCCTTTCATCAGCCCCAAGGCTCTTCACAAAAATTCTTAAGCCGGTTTTTGCAAAGCTTAGGAAAGAAGGTCATAATGTGATCGGTTACATTGACGACACACTAATTGTGGGGAAAACAGTAAACAAAACTGAAATCGCAGTTCAGCAGACTAAGCAGCTGCTTGAGATGTTGGGATTTATCATCCACCCGGATAAATCTGTTTTCCAACCCACACGAAATATCCAATTTTTGGGATTCATGATCGATTCAAAAACCATGATGATTTCTCTGCCCCAGCAGAAGATAGAACATATTTCGGAACAATGCCAAAGTTTACTGAACACCAGTAACCCAACTATTAGACATGTAGCCAGGGTGATTGGTCAGCTAGTCGCAGCCTTCCCGGCAGTGAAATTTGGGAACATGTGGTATAGGGCTCTGGAAAGAGAGAAGACTTATGCTCTAAGGCTTAACAAAGGCCATTTCGACAGAACCATGAACTTATCCCATAATGCTATAGCAGAATTAAAGTGGTGGTTGGATAATATCCACCATTGTGCAAAAGACATTCTCTCCTCAAACCCCAACATGATGCTACAAAGCGATGCTAGTAGCGAAGGATGGGGGGCTACAGACTTGAAAACATCCACTGGGGGTAGATGGAATGAAGACGAAAGACAAAAATACCTAACCAATGGTATAAACTACATGGAAACCCTAGCAGCTTTCTATGCATTGAAAGCTCTGTGCAGTAATTGCAAAATTGCCACATTCGATTACAAATAGATAACACGACAGCAGTGGCTTACATTAACAACATGGGAGGCTCCAGGTCCATTAAGTGTGATAAATTGGCAAAATGCTTATGGTCATGGTGCATTAACAGAAACATTTGGGTGTCAGCTGTCCATTTGGCAGGAAGACTAAACGTAGAGGCAGATAGATGCTCAAGATCATTTAATGATCGAACAGAATGGATGTTAGCAAAACCAGTTTTTCATGAGCTAGAAGAAAAATTTGGACCTTTGGAAATAGATTTGTTTGCATCACGCTTGAATAAGCAGTTACCAAGATACGGCTCGTGGCACCCAGAACCAGAGGCGGAGGCAGTAAATGCATTTTTATTGGACTGGGGAAAATACAAATTTTATGCTTTCCCCCCATTCTGCCTAGTTGGGAGGTGTTTACAGAAGATAATGCAGGACAAGGCCTGTGGTGTACTAGTTGCTCCGGATTGGAGCACGCAGTCTTGGTATGCCATGCTGCATGACATGTTGGTGGAGCCCCCCATGTATGTCTCTAAAAGCAAGAAATTGTTAACACAACCAATCTCTGGTGAGCCACACCCACTTTTTCACCGCTTAAATTTGCTTATTTGCAGGGTATCCGGAAATGGAAGCCACTTAAAGCCTTAGGATTTTCTGAGGAAACCCAAGACATCATATGTGCTGCATGGAGGGCAGGAACCCAAAACAATACAGCAGTTCTATTAAGCATTGGATCACCTATTGTAAAAGGATAGATATAGACAGTGGAGTGGTCGATGTAAAGCGTGTGGTTGAATTTTTATCATATCTTTTTCATGAGAAAGGTTTGAGCTATAGTGCCATTAACACAGCACGTAGTGCTCTATCAGCGCATGTGATTTTGGAAGATGGACATGCTGAGATCGAGCACACCCCCTTGTTGCCAAATTTATGAAGGGAGTCTACAACTTAAGGCCCCCACTCCCCAGATATCAGGAGATCTGGGATGCTGGGAAAGTACTTAACTATCTTAGAGGGATTTCGCCAGCAGGCAAACTAAACTTAAAAGCACTAACGTTTAAAGTTGTCATGTTAATAGCTTTGGTATCGGCGCAGAGAGTGCAGACTTTGCAAAAATAAGATTGGACAAGTGCACGATATCGGAGGACAGCATTACATGCTACGTGGATGAACCACTCAAACAATCGAGACCTGGCGCCACAGGATATAGACTCAAAATTGATACATATCCACCTGACAAAAGGATTTGCCCAGTGAGATATTTGAATAAGTATATTCAAAAGACAAGTGACCTCAGGAATGACGAACAACAACTCTTCATAAGCATAAATAAACCTCATAAGAAAGTTTCCACAACCACGATTGCACGGTGGATAAAGGAGGTGCTGAAACTCTCGGGATTGACACGGCGATTTTTAAGGCCCACTCCACCCGAGCAGCAGCAACATCTGCAGCAACAACAGCAGATGTACCTACAGACTTAATTCTCAAGGCAGCTGGTTGGGCCAGCGAAAACGTCCAGGCGTTTTACAAGAAACCCCAAATAAGGGTTAATTCTTTTGCAGAAGCTGTACTCCGCTCTGCAAAGCGATGAGCTCAAGACCAGTTCACGGTATGTTCTGGCTATACAAAGTATTATTATACTTCTGTTTTATTGCTCACTCTGCATGGAAAATCTTTAAAATATCACCACAAAATCTTGAGCGGAGATTTCGTGGTAGAATAGATAAATTAAACGAAACTTACCTGGAAGTTGAAGTTTGATTTCTATTCTAGTAGAAATCGGGAGTGAGAGATTATGTGCCCACCGCTCCTAAAACACCCAGGTATCATTGAGTATAGAGGAAGTCTCAAGAAGAATCTTGTTCTTGCTGGCTCTTGGAGTCATTTTCCATGCAGATCAGCTCTTTGAATATTGTTGCGCATGCGCAGTCCGGGATATCACCACATAATCTCTCACTCCCGATTTCTACTAGAATAGAAATCAAACTTCAACTTCCAGGTAAGTTTCGTTTAATTTATCTATTATATAGTGCAATGTAATTTGAATTTTAATGTTCATTTTTATCTTGTATATACATGTACATGTATGCAATTCAGCTTTATATTGCTGCCCTGGATATTACCTACCGGTACTACATATATGATAAGATACAATGTACATGTACACCTTCATATGTACATGCATTGTATGTTAAATATAAGCAAAGGCGTTTCTTCATACCATCATTTGAGCCTCATCAATTATACATGTGCATGTACATCTATTAATCTTTGTGACTCTCGTCTACCGCCATGTATCCCATACTGTAGTGTAGTTACATGCATGCAAGTATTACAATCTTACAAGACAACTCATGCACTTTGCTGTGATATACTAACTAGTGCATGTAATTACATGTACATGTACTATATTATGAATGTATGTTGAAATTCATTATGTTGTGCAGTGGGTTTGTCAGAATGGTATGGTGCATTCATGCATAAACAAGGGGAAAAAAATATTTAAACAATTTCGGGGGCTACTTTTCATGCTTGCTTGCATGCAAATAACACTCTTTAATTTGTTTTGCATTGAACTCTACGCAAATTTTAAGGGGGGCTCTTTTATTACTTTCGGGGGCTCTTTTTGGCATTTTCGGGGGCAAATTTGCCACGAGCCCCCATGTATTTCTTTCCCTGGCCATAAACCTGCCAGTACTAAAAATGTCTAAGTTAACCCATTGAATACAAAAGTCAGGCTAGAGTGTGTAAAAAATCCATGCTCTAGCTACTAGTGCTGTGATCAAGCGTTTAACCGTCCGGTATCCGACCGTCCATGGCACTATCCGTTTTGAATGTGACGGTTTCGTTTTCCCGATTTTTTTTTTTTTTTTTTTTAATTTTTTTTAAGTGTAAAAATTTCGGACAAATTTTACAATATAAATAATAAAATAAATATATCTTACAGTATTTTAATTTATTTATTCCGGAAAATTACGAGAAAAAAATTTAACTTATTGAAAATAAACATTTATAAAAACAGTAATGGAACGAGCCTGAGCTGCTATCTCTGTGTATTATAACATGTACATCGGTACATTCAATATGGCAGCCTTCATGAATCGCAACTTTAGACAACAGCACTCGGCAAATCTTTGAAAATAATCAGTTTATGTCAAATTGAAATCATGATTCTTGTAGAATTGCAAATAAAACACAAGTAAAGACGGAAATATGAATGTAAGTAATATTTTTCTTGACAAATAGTTACGTTTTTATGTGAAATTAGTGCCGGTCGAAAAAAGTGTTTTTCATCAGAAGTGGTGGGCGAAAATCCCCGCTGGTCGGGCCGCGCCCGCCCAGTGCCGACCACTATTCCAACAATCAGCGGCGACCTTGGCAAAAGTGAGTAATTTTCGTTTAACCGAAAACCGTCCGGTTTTGACTAGCGGTTAAACGGAATTGGAAATATCCGTGATGTTACAACACTACTAGCTACCAAACACAAATCTTATGCAATGGGTTAATAGAGTACTGAATGTGCAAAATATATATTACTAGCATGCTTTTCAAATATTTTCTCACCTGAAGAGGGCCATGCTGAGTAATGTAAATGCAAGCATTAATATTGAAATCATAATTTGCAAAATTCAAGTTCATTCTTACTATTAGTAAAGTTAAAATTGGCATCTGAAGGCATGCAGTTCATTTGTACTGTTGTCAAACAAGGGGCTATGCATGCAATTTCCCCCTTTATTTAGAATGGACAAGTCTATGAACATTATAATAAAACAAAAAAACAATTTAAATCATTTAAATGGAGCATATATTACTCATGCAGAGGAACTAGTAAAGACTGCTCAGGGGGAAGGAACAGTGGCCTTTTTTGCGCAAATGGTCTTTATGTACAGGACCGTTCCTACATTTAGTACAATTTTTGAAGAAAATTACAGTCAGGGGATACAAAAATGTGGTCTATACAGACAGGTTTTCTTTGTATTGCAAGTGGTTGGCAAAGCAGGTTTGACTAATGTGAAGGTCACCACAATATATGTACACAAATCATAGACACTCAAGGGGAGCATTTAAATAATTATTGAATGCAATTTACTACAGCATAACAATTAAGGCAATAAAATATTTAGTAAAAATTGAAGGAATGGTATTAGTGTATATTAAAATGAGCACAAACTGCTTCATCCAAGCTCGAATCAACAACAAAAATAGCGATTATAGACCTTTTGTTTGCCATCTGTCGGTAAAAGTAAAATTTCATTGTCATAAACGAGAAAAAAGTGATTTGCTTGTATTTCTCACCTATTGTATAGCTGAAATCCCCCTTGATTGGTAGTGCACGGAGGAGTATGAGGTCACTACTCTGCTTTACAATGTCAGGTCTGGTGAAAATTAGCAGTCTAGTTGGAAAAGAAATAGGACCAAAAATAAATTAATTAATTAATTAATTCAAAGAAAGAAGAAAAAAAAAAAAACACCTGACAAAATCTGTCATGATGGTTTACCCCCTGGATATTAACTGAAATTGTGACTGACAGATTCTATAGAGTGGTGAAGTGTGACGTCATCAAAAATCTATTTTTGGAATTTCTCAATTTTTTCTTTATTTTCAAAATAATGTCCAAATGTCGAAACCAATTGAATATGTTAAGTATTTGCCGAGATATGACCATCTGAATAAAAAGATTGCCTATGGGAACTCAGTGTTATATTGCTCTGGCTCCTAATGTTATGAGCCAGAGCAATATAACACTGAGTTCCCATAGGCAATCTTTTTATTCAGATGGTCATATCTCGGCAAATACTTAACATATTCAATTGGTTTTCGACATTTGGACATTATTTTGGGTGCTCTTTCGGAAAATAAAGAAAAAATTGAGAAATTCCAAAAATAGATTTTTATGACGTCACAGCTTCGGTACTCTATAAAGCTTGTTAAAATCATCATTAGTAAAGAGACAAAAAGAAATTAAAAAATTATGTCATCTATATATATTTTTACACATATCTTTTATTTCAAAATGGTTTTTAAAAATGGCATTTCAATTATATATATACATTGTATATATGTATCTTTAAACATAGATTTATTATCTTTATTTACCTCGTTCTGAGATTCACATTCTTGATGACTGTAAAAATGCAGATAATACTACAGCCTAAACAACTTTCCTACATGTACATTCTATAACTCAGACAGTGCTACATACTGGCACATCAGAATACATTTTTCAATGTACATGTAGATGTCTCCCACTCACACATGTACCCAATATCAATAGAATGACCCATTCTATTTTTAACCTTGACACAGCATGCTTACATACATGTACATGTAGTACATGTTGATATTGACTACCGGTATGAATTTATATTGTACGTGTGACTTTACATGTACATGTATATATATATGTGTGTGTGTGTACATTTCCTGAAAGGGTCTTCCAGGTTTAATATAAGGAATCCAGTTTCACCCTAATGAAGTGACAGTGAGTCAATTAAAAATTACCTCTATGGTGGGTTTGTAACTTTGTTCCTTGGTGGAAATCAATCCTTCCCCCCACCCCACCCCCCTCCCTACAAAAAATACTATAATGTTATAAACTCAGTATACTGTACAGCAAAGGATAGAAAATAATGTACACTGTACTGCACTAATTATACTGTACATTGTACATGTAATTTTTTTCTTTTTTTTTTCGCATTCTTCATGTCAGCATTTATTTCATTTGAATTTCTCTGTTTGTCTGTTTTTCGGTAGTAATTTTTATTTGTTCTTCCAGAAGTCTCTTTTTTAGCACTAAAAAAAGAACAATAATTCACAGAAGATATCTACAGATACATGTACATGTATGTACACTGTACATGTACGTGTATCACACAAAAACCACTGCCAATCAACTCATGTTTCAGAAATGTAGCCAAAATGAAAAAAATGTGCCATGCACTGGTAACACGTGATCTACCCCTCTGGCAGGTTGCACATGTATATTTTTGGACGGATCTCAAAAAGTGTGTTTCCATAAATACACCTCCCACACGATCTTGCGGTTACGATCACGTCAATACATTGGGGGACTCCCACTTGTTGAAGTCGATTGTCGCGACGGTCAGGATTTCTCTAATTAAGTGCTCAAGAAAAGAGCCTACTGCTTCAATTAACCAAGTATCTACTTTTAAAAGTCTTCTTAGACTGTCATTTATGTCTGACTGTCTTTGTGTAGATAGTCATACAACATGAACAGTCTCATACGTGTACAGATGTTTACATACAGTGTATATGGCATCGACCCTTTGTTTAAAATCAGATCAATTTGGTTCCAAATGCAAAGAAAATTGGGAGAGCACAGTATTTTCACATTTCTATCTGTTTATTTCTTCTTTTGTGTTTGTGTTTGTCTTAGTACCTCTTTCTACATTTACATGTATGCTGTAATCCTCAATTAGGCCAATTAATTGTTAATTTATGCGCATACACTGTAGATTACAGTGAATAAAATGCTGCCTACATGTAGGCCCACAAACAGTACTGGTACATGGATTATAAGACTAGTCATTTGGGAGAATGCTATTTAAAGCCTGAGATAAATTTACCTGAATACAATAAATGATGGTTACAGTACTTTTAGCCCATCTCTGTCACTGCAAAACATTCCAATATTTTCAATATTTTCAGGGAAAAAAATTATACTTACCCTTGCTCTCCGACCCCTCTTGCTGCAGTTGGGCAATGTACAAGGGCTAGCAACCGCTTGCCCTGTAACCAGTCGGGTACAAGTGTGCCTTCCAAATAGTGCAAAGTCAGTTTATAGTCAAGGTAATATCATATCACATGGCTTGAATTTACATTCTTTTTGAGAGAACTTGAATAATATTTAATTTGTACGAATTACACTGTACATGTACATTGTAGCTTTAAATGCCTTTAGACCCACAGGAAAACTCACTTCAGATCTTGCTTTCCGAACTGTCGGTTTTGCTTTCGTTCCATTCACTAACAAAATGTACTAAATTACTTGCACAATTCGGAAATACGGTGCTTCAAACGTTATGGCTCTTCCAGTTGCAGAACTTTTGTTTAAAATGGAGTGGCTTGCGGGTTGAGATTCTTTAAATGTTTTTTAAAGGAGCCGTTCTGGTGTCTCTTTTTTCATTTAGAAATGAAAAATCTATTAATATGACCATTAAATAATGCTTTTGAAATGCAAAAAATGGACGGATAACATATGCACATGTATTAAATGTCACTAAAATTCATTACACATGTGTATGTAAAGGAACCATTAACAATAACCAAGTGAAAATTGTAATCAATTATTTGGACTGTCATTAGGCTATAAACCTTGCGCTACAGAATGACATAGTTGATAACATTGCCATTTGATGTGATTTTTTTGAGCAACGGTGTTCAAGCCACATACATGTATCCTGGAAAAATTAAAAATCTAGCAATATAAAGTGGCCAGCTTTTCTCCAATTTGAGCAAACAAATGGAGATAAATTTATGTACATATATAATGTAAACATCTGGGTGAACATTGTACATGTACATGTATGTACCCAGTATTTCAAATTATACCCAAAATTGACAACAATGTGACATTCTTAAATATTAAAATGGCACTAGTAAAACTGTACATGTAATTGAAATTCTGAAAATAGTTAATTGACATACATTTGGATCAGTGTTTCTGAATCATTCACATCATCTATTATTGTATTGGCACAGGGACGGGTATGAGGCTATGAGCTTAGTTGTAGTTTCAGAATAATAAAATTGCAATTTGTCAAAAATACCCATCTAGTCCTTGTCTATGCAATCAAAACGTCTAATTTCAGGCAGGGCTTGACACAAAACAGGGGTGTACTACACAGAGGTCAGAGGCCCATAAACTTTCACTCTGGACCTCCAAACTTTATTAGTTCTAAAAAGGATTCAGTGCACACAGACCCCAAAACTGTATTCTTGAACTCCTGGGACATTCAAGAAGTAACAAAGAAATGTCTTTCACAAACTACAAAAAGGATTAGATTTTACTGATTTAAAGCATTTTAAATTTCATTCATATACATGTATATATATATATATATTTCAATGAATGATTTTAAAAGGATATGTCTATGCACTGCTCTCCTGCAGCAGTGTTCAGTTTCTCCTGTACAGCTATCTTGATATCCATAGTGGAGTTCTTGTCCAAAATGTCACTTTCTAAATCAAAGGAACTAGTGCTTCACAGCCCATCCTCTGAAAAATGGATTGGACCAATTCCTTGGTGATGTCAAAGCATATAACATTGAATCACAGAGTCAGACCATTGGTGCGCTGCCTGATCCTTAAGGCTTTGGTGATCACTCTACAATCTGTTAAATAACATCTCTTTAACCATCTGAAACACACAGAAAGCAATACTGAATCACTTTTAGAGCAAAATGAAGCTCCACTCTACGTAGTCAAACATGTAACAGAAAACTCAAAGTAAAAGGGAAAGTACCGTACTTCCTCCTGCTTCTTCCCAGTGACAAAGAAAGACGTTAACTACAGAGCAGAAGAGGTTAACCATACCCTGCCAAGTTCCCTTGTTCAATCTTCAGACTCGAATCAGCATGACTGGATGGTTAGTCACGTGTTGCCCACACAGCACGAGGGAATGCCTACACCTGTGAAGTAAGGTGTTTATGACCTAGCTATGACTAAACATTCCTATATCCAGCGGGAGATGACAGTTAGACGTCCCCCGACGTCAGAAGACCGGGTCCAGTGACACAACGAACGTATACAGTCATTAGCCAGACGGTGAGAAGACTTCCCCTATGAAGGCTGGTGACAATGAAGCTGGGTTGACTTCTGATTCTTAGCAGGATGATATGAATGATCCTTACACTTCCCACGTAATCCAAGTGCAAATCCCAGTTTTGGCTGTGTTCGCTTTCATACAGTAGTTTCTACACATGTACATGTACACTTCTTTTCCTCAGCAGAAGGAAGTACATAGTCAGCCTTGTCTCCTATGTTACATGTAGCTGGTGACAATGATGTTGGCTACCTTCCACGATGATTTGATGAAGCTCTCTGAGGATTCTTTTCGGTTCCACTTGTACTCATTTGGAGTTTGCCTTTCAGAGAGAAACAAAAGAAGTTATTGAGATTTGAGATGTATGAATCAGATATATGTAAGTAAATATATACATGTACAAGGTGAAGTTTCATCCCCCTCTATTCTTCCTACATGTATCTCCTCTCCTGATAACTATAGAGGAGGTGGTGGGAAGTTGAAGTGCTCCAGGATATAATATCAAACTTAATAACCACTTAAATTGATCCGGGAACACTAGCATAATTGACTGCCTCCCCCACAAATTTTCACCATGATTAAGAAAGGACTTTCACTGTGAAGAAATTGGTAATTACCACCAAATTGCTGCTAAAACCACCTAAAGATTATTTATCTGAAATTTTCTAACTAACTAATAAAGTTTTGAAGCCAACTTTAAAAAAACAAGCTACATGTATTGGGGTATTGGGCAAGTATTGGGGTATTGGGAGGGCCCATATAAAAAAGAGCATTATAAAATATTTGAATGCCATTTTTCACATTGAAATCAAATCTGATATTACTTCAAACATACAGGTCAATGTAGCTCATGCATGAATTATTATAAATGAAGTTCCTGTCCAGACACTTTTGATCAAAGCACAACATGAGGCCCAATTTTTTGCTAGCTTGCTTTATTCCCTCGAAAAACAGCTACAGTTGTACATGTATGTACATGTATGAAGTCTTTATGCTGCTGCTAAGCAATTGATTTACAATGTATGAAAAATAGATTAATGGAACAGTGGTTGCCCTAATGCCCCCCCCCCCCTCCCCCAACCTTAATCACGAAAGCCAATGTCTACCGGAAGATAGTTCCACCACTGTTTGAATCTAACAGTGGACCTTACATGTATCTATGGTCTGATCTAGCCAGGGTTCAGAGGTCAAGCACACCAGGGAGATAGGAGTGATACTGATCACATGAAGCTACTGTATACAGTTATACACTATATTAAAATGCAGTTTCTCAAAAGGCTACTGGGGAACTGTGATCTACATGTATTACTCAAACATATATATCAATATTCTATTTATACAATTATAGAAGGGCATTAAAATGAGATAAATGTCCTTTTCCTGCATTATTTTTCTGACACACATCAGTTTTGTAACTTCCTCGAGACCTTTAAAGAATTTTCTTATGTTTTTTTTAATTGCATTTATAATGTATATTTGTCATTTTAAATTTCTTTGTTATAAATATATATAATTCTGTTGTGACATGACCTTTGTTATTCCTTAAAATATGAAAAAGGAATTTATGTTATAATGACAGATAAATAAAAAAATTCAATTCAATTCAAATTCAATTTAATATGAAAATGATTTTCACACGTTGTACAGTGCACAGTTAGCATTTAACAAGATTTGTTTTGGACTGTCATATTCTCAAGCATGTTGCTTACAATGTACATCGGCAGGCCTTCTCCAGCAAATAATTGTGTAAAGTTTGATGAAATATGATGCTTTGAAAGTTTATCTTCTCCTTTTTTGTTCCATAATTTATTATGTATATATTTGCTTATTTATGATTCATTGTGAGAAAGTACTTTTTAGTATTTTATGTTTGTTATGTTACCGAAAATTATTTCTATTTATATATATGGAATGCAGGAGAAGAAAAAAAGGCAAAGCAAATCAAATCAAATCAAATCAAATTCAAAAGTATGAAAAGAAGTATACAGTGTTTGCAAGGGTCTCAGAACTCAAACTTGGGTAAAAGCCAACATATACATGAGTCCTAGATGGCAATATAACATTTCACACTTCCTTGTTTATGCATGGAACATTAAAGTAAACACTTGAATATTTACTTACACTTATGTATTAACATGTATATCTCTCTGAAATAAAGAAGTAATAAATATAAAAGGAATAAAAACCTACATGCTAGACAACTGAAATGCTTAATTTCCTCGATTATATTCCTCTTAAAGAAAACAAAACATGACCACATGAAACGAATTATCAGGCATAAAACTTACATGTGTGCAATGATCAATACCACATACATTTGTACAATGTACAGTACAGTGTACATGTAGATCTACAAACAGTACAAGTTACACTTCGCATGCACTATTTCAGGGATTTTCTTAATCAATATTGTCAACTGTAAATTGTACACTTAAAGATAAACTCGAGTTCTGGTAAACATAGAAAATAAATTGTCACAGAATCCCACGAAAGTTAATTACACTGAATGTTCAAGATTACAAATAAATGACATGTGCCCAATGATTTTGGTAGAAAATGTATAGTGGCTGAGTAATGAGCATTGAAAGATAAGGAAATCCGGGTAAAGTAGGCCAGACACCATGTGCTTAACACAGGTCACTATGTGCAAATGGGAGTTGTGGTTTTTATCGAAGATGATGACCAGTAAGTTTTTCTGCATTTATTTTTATTTCACTGGTTAAAACAAACAATCTACTGCAGGATAAACAATCCAGAATAAATCATAGCAATTTTCTCTCAAAATACGATTCCCACACCACAGCACAAGATTAGCTTTAAAATTACATTGTCAAGTTATCGCATTGTTACAGTGTAGCCTACCTGGATGAGGCTGAAGTTACATGTACCTCCAATTTGCTAGTTTTTAGTTCCTTTAATTTCACCAAAATATATGTCTAGATTTTGAAAAAGAAAGAAAAAAACTTAATGATCACATCACAGTAAAAAAAAAATAAAAAAAACAATAACAGCAACAAAATAATCAAACCTAGACTTCTAGACATTACATTACAGTGTTTAATACACAATACAAAATATAGATTACAACAATACCGAGCTAATTTGCATTTATAGTATTATACAAAAATGAAAGAAGTACTGTAGGTCTAACGCGTATACGTCTACTCTACTCTAGTCTAGACCTAAATAGCATTGATTTAGCTATTTTTAAGTGTTCCGGGCTATGTGTATGTACACTGAACAAGTTTGCAGACGTGAAGACAGGACACTTGCAGAATGCTACAAAGTACAAGCAATGAAAAAATGATTTGATCGATTGTCTTTTTTTTTTAAACATTAAATTTCAATATTGTTCTTGATCTTTAAAATAGTCTGGTCTACTCTCTGAATCTGATCTCTCTCTCTCTCTCTCTCTCTCTCGATTAATCAATAATAGTACTTAGTCTGTAATATGAATGATTCGAGCAATATAGAATCCCTTTTTCCTCATATAAGTAATGAGTTACATTAGCATAGGCCATAGCCTAAGTAATGCCTTGTCTTTTTTACTTAGGTCAGTCAGGATCACAGACTTTTCCCCCCATCACACTCTGCACAGCTGCAGCCATCGGCACCTCTCGTCGACACCCCCACACGGAAGGTTCCGCGATCGCGGAGTGATGAACTCTCCCCATTTCCTCCTTCCTTCCGTAACGTAAATATGAGTTAGCACAGTGCAAATAACATCTATAAACTTTTCACAATTAACAGGCAGCACTCCAGTTCTTAATTAAATATAAATCACATAATATCGAATGAAAAAGTAGGATAACCTCACCCTTTTTAATACGTCGTATCTGCTCAGAGTCATAGTAGGCAAATTTCAAGCAGCGCAGGGATATAGCTATTGTAGTGTCCTTTATCACACTGCATTTGACAAAAGTGCGCTGTCGTAATACATTCATTTTTTCTGTTACAGTATACGCAAGGGATATTACTTTTTTCGTTTTTTTTAAATCATATATTTTATTAGTAGTGGGTAGCTCGAATGATCTAGCAGCTGAACTAAAGCAGCAAGCGGCATGCAGCATCAAATGATGATTATTACAATATATACAGAGAGAGAGACAGTTCACAAAGAGAGCTTGAATCACTTTACCATCACAGGACTGCATAACTATTTCTTTCAGCTGCCTCATGCAATAACCAGCACCTCTCTTTCTCTCTTTGATCCCCTCCAAATCTTCCTCTTTCTCAGTGACGTAACGAGCAAAAACTTTTTTTTTGGGGGCAGAATGGGCAAAAGTGAGAAAAGAACCGGAAAATCATGTCATTTTAGCAACATTTATTAGAAATAAACCATATTTGGATTTTATTGGGGGGGGGGGTGGGACAACTGCCCCCTCCCCAAGCCCGGTATGCCAGTGCTCTTTCTGACCCTTGCTGTTTCTCTCTCTCTCTCTCTCTGTCTCTTTCTTCAATCTTCCCCTCTCTTTCTCATGATTTCTATCAACTATGGTCATTTATTTTTCTCTCTATATTATATCATCTAATTTTCTCCGGAATTTTCTCTTCCAAACTGCCACAACTCATGCACATAAGACCCTTTTCTAGCATACAGGGGTGGCATTGTGAATATTATTTTATATCTCATTTTAGTTGGAGCTCTTATAATTACTCAGAATCGATAAACACTTTAATTTGGAAATGCACACGTCTTTGTGAACTTTCCTCATACGGAGCTATCCATAATTATGCCAGGTTATTCATTTCACTTTCAAGGGGGGAACACATGACCATTGGCAGAGTGTAAAATGACCCAGTATTTACAGGGTTTCAAGATAATTTTTGACAACATATAACCCCTTTTTGCCTAAAGTATAGTACAAAATAAGCTCTAAATATGACCCTATTTATTATTGACTTATATAGTGTAAACTCACAAATACATGACCCTTTATGTGGTGCGGAAATTTCTAGCTCTTTAAAACAATGTATTTTTTCTTCAAATCAGCAAATATCCGTGAAAATTACCCCCTTTTCGTGAAATTTCAAAATATCAAGCATGCTCAAAGTCAATATAAAGTAATACCAAATCTATGAAGCTTTATAGTAGATTTCTTGTGACAACTGAATTCATTTCCCGAAGACAAACCATTTTCAGAATACAGACTCTTCACTTTAATACAAACTCACACCAGACATTCAAAACTTACATCATTCTGATTCAATGAGACTAAATGACAAAACACAATTTTGGTGAACTTCGAAATGATTATTTTTTAATGGATGGTGCAATGATGACTATTTCCACATTATTTTATCAGAAATAGGCAGTTCGCAAGAAAATGAAAAATAATTGAAAATTTGCACAGAACAAAAAAATCACAATTGTCAAATTACCATAAAATTCTTAATCCTGGATGAGTTAAAACTAGAAATTCTTTAATAAATCATTTTTCTTCCTCTTGCAATTAAAAAAAAAAAAAATCATAGTTGGATGTAGTATCCTTCAAAGTAAAAGATAAATATTCATTGAACTTATAACAAAATAAAACTGGCAAAATTAATATTTTACACTGCAAAGCAACGTAAATCATTGATTTCTTCTAAATTTGGGCAAAAGTTTTCTTTCTTGCTTTTTGTGTGGACCTACACGTACAAAGCAAAAGAGATGGATGTAGAGGGAGGGCTCCCTCTTGTACGTGATTACATTAACAAAGCGATCTTCAGATGTAACATAAACTATTACATTGCTCTATAATCCTAAATATTCATTGATAGTCTCATTACTTGAGATACACCGATGCATTAAACACTGAACACCTAACTCTCACCTTGAATTTTCAATAGGGCAATCAAGAGAGAAAAGCAATGCCATATTCATTTTCAGTAAATGTATGAAGCATATCAAAATTAATATTTCTGAATATCATATTACTGAAAATAAAGCTGCTTATTGTACTCGCTACATGAATTTTGACATTTTCTATCACTATATTTAGAATCAGTAAGTGAGAGTATCTATTAACTCAAATGAAATGTATGAATTCAAAAGACAACAGTAAAGTGTTTAACCAGAATTTTTATAACACAACATTAATATCATTCATTATAAGCAAATGTAACATATAATTGTGATTATAACACCACAACTTAATAAGTAAAGCAAAGATCCCTAACATGATCACCTAAAATGGTGCCGAAACAGTTGTATAGAGAGAGTGTAAGATACAATTGTGAAAGGCAATAAGATATTAATTGGAAGCAATTTTACAATCTCTACTGATGTGAGACATAGAAACTGATTATCTAGATACACATATCTTCACAAACTTTTACCTTTAACATTCCTGCAGTATCAGCAGTGAAGATGATATATAGAAAAGAACATTCTTCACTAACATTCTACTTCATATAAAGAAAAGGATTATTTAAATAATTATTATGCACGCTGATCTGTAATATCTTTGTACCACCATGTATATAAAAAAAAATGATTTGTTTCTTTATGACTCTGTACATAATATCATGTTCTAAATTACAATCTGTAAAATGTTTTCGCATATTCATGTTGATATCTAAATGTTGACATTGTGTATGTTTTGTTCAAATCTATATCATATATATATATCCATCATTTCATCCTTGTCATTGTGCTTTCAGTGTCACACTGTTACAAGAACGAAAAGACAGCAATGTTTAGCTGATAATCAGAGCATCATTTGGTTCCTAAAAACATACAATTTCATTACCATGCAGCAGTTAACAAAAACATAGAAAGTGTCTGTCTTTCAACAACCAACACCAACCATTTCCTGTAATTCATTCAAAAAGAAACAAATGCACATTTAGTTAAACATCATTCCCATCTAATTGGTAGTACTACAATAACAACATTCCACAAAGTCCTATCTACAAATGATGCTCTAATTAGCATATGTTAATGTTAACAGTCCGCCTCGGTCGTCCAACGTCATCCAATCACACACAAGGAATTCATCAATTTTGCAACATGTCATCTCGCTTATTCATCTTCTCATAACTCTTACATGTATTCCACAACACATCAACCATATATCATTATACAAAGTAAAATTATAGTCTTCATAATCATTTAAGTCTAAACTGACATTCAACTGAGTTTTTTCAACACACATACACAGGAGTAGATTATCTTGGAGATCAAATTTGGCAATTTCAAGAAGATGGTATTGCATGACGGTTCTATGCAAGATCTAAACTAGACTAGAGCAAATTAAAGCTGCTGCAACACCAATTTCAATCTTAGGCATTATATCATTACGATCGGAAGCTGCATGTATCTTGAACGTAGGAGTTTAGAGTTTAGTTTGAATGTTAGAAATGGTTGATTTTATTCCACTGATGTATGGTGCACCAACTGTCAACCTTAGCATTCCATACAAATTACTATAATTCTGAAACCAAATAAAAATCAATTTTGTCACAAAATGGAAAAGAGAAACCAATTACCCAATTATCATATACTGTATTTGTTATTTTCATTTTGTGTCAGAATCGAAAGTTACATGCATTTGCAAAGAATATTGTCACAGAGGTCGAGACTTGGCGCTCCAAAAATCTGTGGACAACTCGACAAGCTTTGTAAGGGTTTAATCAAGGCCTACGGTTAGTCCCATTCCACAAATGGATTGCCGTCCCCCTAAAAAAAAAAAATTGTCTATATATTTTTAACAAAAATAATTTAAAAAAGCCTGTCATTGCAAAAATTAATAAACTTAATTTTGTAATAAAAAAGTAAGAACCAATTCGTACATATCACTGTCTCTTACAAATTGATTCTTTGTGCATTTGCTTTTACATTTTCATACCATGTGTTTTTGAAGCAGTATTGATGCTGGACACAAATGCTGACGAAAGCAGAAACAACAAAAAAGACTAACCCAGGAAGAAGAAAAAAAAAACACTTGGGCGACAACAAAATTTACATGTTTTCAAAAATATTCAAGAACGACATTCATAGGCTTATTCCACACGATATTGCTCAAAGGTTTCATTACGAAGTCATCTTTCAAAGACAAAACATCATTAAAGTATCAAAACATCCATGAGTACACATTCACTTCAAAGCTTTCAATTTTTTTTTGGAATGATAGAAGGTAGAGCATCATAAAAGAATCCAAACTAGGAAAAATTGCACTTTGAAAAAACACCCCTAAAACATGAAACTTGTTTAGTTTCTTTTTGGTACTGGAATATTCAAGGAAAACCCATTTGTTTGTTTCAATGAGGTAAAATACTTGTAAGCTTTATAAATTGCATTTGTAAAAGCTCCATCCATAATAATATCATTAAAACAGGAAGAAGAAATCGAAGGAGACATGCTTTCTTAACGTTATTAAATGAAAAATAGAAAAGATACATTCGTCAAAATCTGGACTGCATCTTTGATGCTTGGCATTCCAAGATTTGACAAATTTCCATCAGCTCAGTACTACATGTATGTAGCACCAACATGGGACAAATATGACTATTTCTGCTCTAATTTCTCTCATTTCTGGTAAAATCGATAACAGAGCCAACAGCATTGTATAAAAACACTGCCATGCTCTGACATATGACATTGGCAGTATATCAAAGAATTCTTGGAATAACGGATACATGGCTGGAAAAAAATGTTTTCTTTTGCATAGATATTAAGGCCATTGGTGTGATTTAATCAAAAGAAAAACTTGTTTTACAAAGGTTGTTTGGAGTGGTATAAAAGTCACACAAAAATCATTCTCACTGTACTCCATATTTCAATAGTTAGCAAGGAAATTCATTGATTCATAAACATACATCATTATTTTTATAACACACACACACACAGGATTATTTCTCCAACTTCAATTCATACTCAAAATGGTCAAGTTGTCGGGTCGGGTCGGGTCTAGTCAATCTACACGTCCAAGTCTCAAAATCTTTGCAAGTCAGTCCATATATCAGTCTCTTTTGTTATGTGTTTTGTGTACTGTTTTCATTATTTCATGTGCAAAAATATAAACTTTGTAAATAAAAAAAATTCATATGTACATGTTGTGTGTGTCGTTGTTTTTAAATAAAGCTACGATAAAAGAGTTAAACATGCTCATGCAGAACCATATTGACAAGGAACCCTTTCTGTAAGCCAGAATACCATGATGCAATCCACAAAAGCCCAAATAAGTGTTGTTTTTAATTAACAAGAGGACAAGCAATGCAAGCCCCTTATATTCTTCAGGATTACACAAAATTGGTTAGACAAGCAATGATAATAGAGCAAACTAAATCAAATCCACTGTAGTGAGGTGTTTACCAACAAAAAGTTACACAAATTAACTTCCACAATGGGCTTATCAGATAAACCCATCCTCTGATGTCCCTTTTCTATTACATATACACAAAAAAAAATCAAGTTATTGCTCTTCTTAGGGAATAATAAGCCCAAGTTTCCTTTGGAGAGATATCTATTGCTAATATATTCATAAATAAACAACAAAAATGCATGAGTCAATCTCTCAAAGGACTTAAGTTCATATGGTCCTGCACAAGCACATGCAAGAAAATGGGAATTTCGTCTCCCCTCAATAATACATGAATCTACAATACATAAATGTGACCTTGATTTTGTGTTTTAACACAGATTGGCAAAAATAGAAGAACCTTATATGTGGATCCAAGATTCTGTTCAGTGATTCAAGCTGAACTAGGATATTGAAAGTCATTAGCCGTACCCATTTGCTACATGATGCAGAATTCCACAAATTAAAATAAGAGGTGAATTCTTCCCCCACCCATGGCCTTATGGAGTAATAAATTAAGTTCTTTAACTATTAATATCATTGCAAGAAAAGGACCTAAAAATATTCATACCAATATATTACCCCATTGCTTGTGACCACAGCGACTTCTTTCGGCCTGGGTACAGAAAAACGGATCTCTAAAACTTCTTTCCTCAATAAGTAAGAATATCAAACAATACCTTTCTGAAAGGTTTTAACAAAGGGAGATGATTTCAAAGGAGACGAAATTCCCATTTCTTTTTCGAAATGACATGTATTTTGTACTGATGTATTAGTGTTGGAGGTAGAAGAAAAATGTTGTGTAAAATTTTTAATGTCTTTAAGTACATGTACGCATGTTAAAAAGTGTCACATATATTCTTTTAAAGTCTTGTACAAATATTTCATGTTACATGTAAATAATAAACTTGTCAATATAGTCTTTTCTTTATATTTTGTACATAGTTTTGTATGTATTGCACTTGTATATATTTATGTTCAAGATAATAATGTTTATATATTTTCTCCCACTTTTTGTGAAAAGTGGAAATTTCAGCCTCTCCACCAGCCTAAATTACAGATAATATATCCCTGATGTCCACTGCTTCTCCATTCAAATTCTCAATAATTTCATTATCAATATACATTATAAACAAAAACATTATTTCATATGGAAATGGGGGGAAATTGCAATTACAAACATCTTTCTTAAACAGCATTATTAAGTCAAATGATTGAATTATAGCCGTGGAGAGGCTGAAAATGTACGTTAATGTCAATATTTCTTCAATAAAATACACAATAATAAAAACTTGAAAAAGGCATGTTCATGTTAATGTTTTTTGCATCATGTCCTCGATGTTTCATTGTATGTTTGCTAATGTGCACAGACTTGCGTCCATTATGTATGGTTCATGTCAAAATAATTTTGTCTCCATATCACGCACTTATTGTGAACATACACGGTGGATAATTCACAGGGAAATTCCATTAAAAATCATCCTACATTGATCTACAACTAACCAACTACATTATAATCTTTTTTTTGTTATAAGAAATTTTTCAATCTACAAGTATGAGCTAAAGCTACAATATCTCGAGAAACAAATTCAGCTCGCTGAATCGACAAACAGAGTGAAGAGAGACGTGAAAAACATTCGTTGCCAGAATTATCACCAGTATATCAGTAACAGGAAATTAATCCTTTAACTTCATGGCCGTTCAGGGTAACGATGCTAAATAAATCCCATCATACTTAAAACATGTAAAGAATGCAAGAAGTAGCTGTATTATATAACTTTCAAGAGTACTTATTCTCTCCTATCTCATGATTTCATTCTTCAGATTACAGAAGAATAATACCGGTGATCAAGATTTCCACATTCTCCTACATTTTTTTCTTCTTTTCATTTTCCTATATTTTTTTTGGTTTTTGTTTTTTGTTTTTTTGTACACTGTGTATATGTAATAGTAGCATCTTGACTGTTTCTGACAGCAGGATTACAATAAACCACTACCAGGCAGATGATATTGTCATAATAAGGCAGAGAATCTATTCTTTTTTTCAAATAAGATCTAGAGAGGTAAACACACGTGTGATTCTTTGGGAAGCTAACAGGATCTTCCACAAGCCACCAAGCTTTGTGAAAGTTGAACCATAACCCTGCGGAATATTCGTAAATAGCACTTGAGAAATATACCTCTTAATTTGCAGCACTTTTCTGAAATAGAGAAAAAGATCATTATTCTTTTCTTTTTCTTTTTTTTTGTCCCATACCTTATGCATGATATTTACAATGCAGGCTGGGAGCAGAGTAGAAGCTAAAAACAGAATGACATGCTATGTCAGGCATGCTGCAAACAATGGGGGTCATGTACACAGTGTTGCTTTCATAAAACAGATTTGCCTCAAACCTGATGTGAAGCATTACTGAAGTTTAAAACATTAGATAGACATATTGCTTACAAACTCACTTCTCTTTCAAAGCACAAGGCTTATGATTTGCAATGGAAGGAAATATGATAAGGGAAGAGAAAGAGGTGACGGGCCAAAATAGAATATTTTCCTAAGTTAGTATCATACTTTCATATGTCGCTTTCACAGGTAATCAAACAATTTACAATTCCTGCATTTTGAACAGGATTCACTACGCTTCCAAAGCGAGAATCCCTGATATACATTGTATTTTGAAAAGAGGAAAAAGAGAAGAGGGAGAAACTAAAATGGCGATCCCCATGACTGTATATATACACTCATAATCTACAATACACAACAGAGTATGATGAATTTACAAATGACTCTATCATATATTTACAGATGCACGTCTTCTGTCTTCCTCTTTTTTAAACATTTTCCATGATTTCCATTTTTGTCATTCTGCATCCATTAATTAAAATTATCATCTGCACAAGGTAACACCCTAGCGAGAATTTATGGATAAAAGCATCAGGCTTCTACATCACTACATGTATGTTTGCTTTCTGTGTCACGATATTTCTTTTTCACATACATGTATATTGCAATTTTGAATCCTGATGGTCTGGTTATCATCTTGCCTGTTCTATTCTCAGCAATCATGTACAAATGAGATCATCCTTATTAAAAGATTTGAAATGACGCCATTTAAAAAGCACAGCATTTCTCAAGAAAGGTGCACCCCCCGCCCCTTCTGACAAAGTTAAAGACACATTAAAATCTCTACTTTTCACTGCATTATTCAGGGATGAATTCTTTCACAGATTCAACCTTTCATAGTTATTGCAATTTTCACATTCAAATTTAAATCTTAGAGTGACGAATTAAATTGAATCTCATGTCGACACAGGAGTTGTACTCATTAATCATGGACTATAAAGCAGTAGTTGTTTGTCGCAACATCAGGTATTTTTAGGAGAAAGATTTCTTTAAGTCTTTTTCTCACTTCTGACAAATTTGTATTTTGGTCACTCGTGAGTTGAAGTGCACACCTTGCTCATCATAGGAACCATGTTAACTTAGTTTGTATGACAATTGCTATAAATCGATTACACAGACTATATCACATACTACAAATGAGTTACAGTAGTCTTATGGCTAACCCCATTACTCACCATTGAGAAGGCTACAATCAGTGTCGACTCTTTATCGAACAATACAACATTACCCCAGCTTGTTATAATCTGTATACACTTAAATTCTATTAGTTAACTCACTGCACCTTCAAAGGGGGATAATACTTCACCCCCTGGGCCAGTTATTATGACCACTGGTCTAGAATTCAAAGCCTTGGACGTTGTCCTGGGGGTTGAAGTTGAACTGCTGGGCATCTGCGTTGACCCCTGGGGCAAGCTTCTCGTCTTCCTCGTCAGCGCTGAAGTAGTGCTCGATGATCTCGAAGGCTCGTTGGTAAATCTCCTGGTTTTCGTGGCTCTGGAGGAACTCAATTTTGTCGAGACCTAAGACAAGCATAAGCAGAGTGTGTATGTTAATAGCACAATTTTACAACATACTAGTTAGACCCAGACTAATGCTGTAGCATTCAAGTGCAGAGATCCTTTAAAGAATATAATACACCTTGATGAAGTGCATGGTCCTCATCAGTATACCATGTGAGTCAAAAAAAAGTTTACTCCTAGAAAATTGCTAATTATTTTAAAAATCATCTATGAACAGTAAATTATCATACATTTTATGGCGCATGTCGATATTTGCACTCTCACAAGCAATGCCTCCTGTTCATCCAAGCGTGAACACATACCACACAAAAATGATACCAAATGATTTGGGATAAAACACTCTTTCATAAGATATATTATAATTTACTGTTCATAGATGATATTTAAAGTAATTAGCAATTTTCTAGGTGTAAACTTTTTTTTGACTCACACGGTATAACACACAGGATGCTAAAAGTACTACCAAGGGTGAAATCTCCCTGACAAGGAAATGATCAAGGATACTAGACAAGTCAATGCATACTTTTAAACACTATACAAATTCTCGCCTTCAACCGTAGACCTAAAACTATACCTAAAACCATAAATCAGAAACCCAAAAGCAAACCTAGCCTTGACGAAAGAAAGCCCGGAGCAAACATTGCCGGAGCATGTGTTGGATCAACAATCATTCCCTCTGGGCTACTACAGGTTAGTTATCTATGTGTGCAGCAAGCATGAATGAATTTCTGCCAGGGCCAGGCATAACTTACCTCCGCACTCCTCCACCATGAGGGCGTATTTGTTGGGAGTGCCTGAGGCCTTGGCATCGGTCTGACCTAGCTTGAGGACGTTGTCCAGTCCATTGAGGGCCACCTGGACGATCTTGTTGTCCATCACTGTCAGGAGGTCACACAAAGGCTTGATGCAACCCTGATCAACAATGAAACTGGATTTTTTTTAAAGAAAAAAAGAATTTAGTTCTCTGGCTTTGATGCATTTTTCTTACATATTCAGTGATGGCGATTACCCTCCCAAGGACATTACTGGGCATCTTGCCAGTACATAATGCTTGTGATGATACCACAAGTGAGAATTGATACAGGAGATATTCCAAAGGCAGGTCTCCTTTAGGAAGCATTACTACTTTATCAGGAATGCACTTAATCTTAAATACTAGTTCTATAGTCTTCCCAAACTACTGCTCTCCCCCAACTACAAAGCTCTGAATTCACTTTGCCCAAAGGACAAACAATAAGAAAGTTAAAGGGAATTATCAGACGAGTCAATGCTTTGCCATATTGATGAGAATATTTCCTGTATTGACTTAAGAAATAACATCCAATACCATGACTAAAATCATTCATGAATGAAACCCATTTAAAACTAGTTCTTTGCAAGAATGCATACATATCACATAGATAAAGCAAGGATGATGTATCATCTGCAATGTATTCACAGAATTCTAACGTTAGTGCTCCGACCGATAATGATCATTACCTGATTTGCTCGGGGCGACCGCCTGAAGTAGCATTGGTGATGGCCCAGGCCGCTTCCTTCCTAGTCTTGAATTCAGCCTTACCCAAGATGTCTATCAGAGTTGGGATGATGTTAGCATCAATCACAGCCTGTTAGAAGGATACAAAGAATAATGTCCATCAGTCTTGTGATGATACTAATGAAGGGATGATCCAACATTTTGCCAGTTTGGAGCCAGAAGGTTTGTTAACTCATAGGCTTTAACACAAAATTAATGCCTTTTTGGCTCTGAACAGACAATTTGCTCCAGCAGCAATTGTCCTGGGGCTGTTTCATAAAGCTGTCCGTAAAGTTACGCATGACTTTACGAATGATTCAAATATGAAAAGCCAAATGGGATTCTCAATCATTTTTAACTGCATCAACTAAAGTTGAACTGTGCAGATGTAGATTTAACATTCCTATTATAATAAACATTTTTAATGCAAAGTATATTTTTTGCCAAAATTTAATTGAGGTTATTGGAAATATAGTCACACTTTGTTAAAACATCAGGAAAAACTTTGAGCATCATATCTGGCACTTCATATTCAAGTCGTTAGTAAAGTCATGCGTAACTTTACGAACAGCTTTATGAAACACCCCCCAGGGCTGTATTTGCTCTGGCAGCACTTTTTTCCAGATATTAGTTTGTCAGAGACACACAAACTTTTAAACTGTGAGTCATGATGACATTACGAAAAATATGCCACAAATATCCCAAAGAAGTATTGCCACATTTAATCAGAAATGTAACAGCTATCATAAAAACTAATTGTCAGCTCTGTAGTACATCCTTGGCAATCACTCACCTGTATCTGGGCGCGGTTGCCGGCGGTGATGTTGGATATCGTCCAGCATGCCTCCTTTCGGATGGATTCTTTGGAGCTACTTAGTAGGCTTAGAAGGCAGGGAAGGGCTGAACAATTTAAGACAACCTGCAGGAAATACAATCAACAATAATAGTTTCATTTGCAGAAAACATACAGTTAACTCTGCATAAGTCGAATCTGTTGGGACCGAAAAAAATACTTATGCAAAGTTTGACTTAGGAAGTGTAAATCACATGTTTTGCATAGTTTGGTCCGAAAATTCTATTCGACTAGGGGAAAATTCGACTCGTGCGACTTCGAGGTATGCAGAGGATTAACTGTATTACTAATATTCAGGTCTTTTTCAGGAGCTTTACATACGTGTACATAATTATTACTACTGTAAAATATCTCTAGAACTGTATCGCCCATTTTCGTTAAATATCTGTATGACATGTTTAAAATAAGATGGTTGTTTCAAAACAGCTAAAATGGATTTTGGCAGCATAAAGGCCTCTCAAAGAATATCAAAACGACATTAAAACTACACATTACAAAAGATGAAAATTGCTTTTTAGGAAAACTTTTCTAATGCAGTAACACAATATTTTTCTCTTTTTCTTGACGGTGTATTTTTGTACAAGCCATACAGTGTAGGTTATAGTTTGCAAAAAAAATTGTCATTGACGAAAACAAGATAAAGAAGGCTCAAAACATATTTCCATAAAAATAGGCATCGATGAATCAACAATTCTGTGATTTTATGACAATAGACTTTGCATGTTTGTACAAATTATATGTACATGTATTTCACACAGATTTTGAATGTTGTAATATGTGGTACTTCTGTCCTAAGAGTCTGATAAAGGTGATGTGTTTTTTTCTTCTTAACTAAACCTTTCAATTCTATTGACTGACCTGTGTCTGGACATCGTCACCGGTGACGATATTACCTACAGCTCTCAGGGCGGCAGATACCACACTGTTGGAAGAATGCCTGCAAAAGGATTGAATTAAATTATATGGATTCATTTCGCATTTTTATCGCAATATAAAATAAAAAAAGTGGGTATACTATTAAATTTAAACCTGACGCTGGGATTAAGAATTGTTCAAATTTGTGTTTTCCAAAGAGAGTTTAAAAGTCTGAGGTCTTAGTTTTCCTTTGTTAAATGCCATCTTAGACCCTGCATCGAGTTAGTAGAATACGGACCTCCGTATCTCATTTACATTGAAACATACAGGGGTTTGAGTAAATAAACTTCAAACAAAGTACCATTGGATGAACTGTGGCTGCTTGCACATTGCTACCAAACATGTTTGTTTGCAATATCAAAAACGAGCCTGGTCTTGAATAAATTATTGATAAACAAAATGTACAATAAAGTTTCAAGTAAAAATCCTAGGTCAAAAGGCTAGTAAACTTAAGTCTTTGACAATTTTCAATGAGGCAAAGCATGGAGAGAGAAAATTCAGTACGTAAGAACTCTTCACAAATTAACTCACTTTTAATGCATTGTACACAATTGTAGCAAAGCTAAAGACCCTAGCATTTAGTCCAACTTACATGAGTAGTTCTACGAGTCTGCGGCAGACTCCACTGTCAATGACAGCCTGGATCTTTTCATTAGGTCCATCCGATAGATAGGACAGTGCCCAGCAGGCGTCGGCTAGAACATCTTGATCGCTACTGAACAGGAGACGGATAACACTGGTAGACAAGGAGACACCTGAAAGATAGATGGCCATGAAAGATTAGATTTGACAGTGTCGAGCAGGCATCAGCAAGAACGTCTTGATTGCTACAGAACAAGTGGGTGGGATAAAACTGGACACCTGAAAGATTGAAGGTGGAGAAAGGTTTCATAAGGAAGAGCCCAGGTCGCATGGGCTAGAATGTCTTGATTGCTACTGGACAGGTGATGGGACAACACTGGTAAACAAGGATATACCCGATAGATAATTATCAAGAAAGATTTAGATAGGGCAGTTTAATGCCAAGTTTGAAAAAAAAAGGATAAAATAATCTTTTTGCTTGAATGCTATATATTTTCACTAAATTTTCCAGTATATAAAAAAAGGGATATGCCATACCTATTCAAAGAGTAGAACATTCATTCTGTCACTACATTCTATGAAACAAAATCACATCTAAAGAGTTCTTTAAGCAATATGCTCTTTTGTACACTGTAAATATCCACAGATAGAGGCATGGTAATGCCTCCAATGAACTTACTTGCTTGAAATCTGGAGGGGGGCTCTTTCCTCTGCACAGATTGGACAAGGCCCAGACAGCATTCCTAGTCATTGAAAGCCTATTGGATTTTGAAAGTACCCTGGAGGGAAAGAGGAAATTTAATTGGACGAATGACAACATTATGCCCCAAAAGATAATTCTTTTTACAAGCATGATGAACATTAATACTGATCACCTCCCCCTCCCTCTCAAAAAAAAAGAAGAAAAAAAAAAGATGTGTTCTGATTTCTAATCGCCTCTTGCCCCCATATTCTGTTTTGCAACTGGAATAAGGGACAATCTGAATCTTTGATTATATAAAGCTCAAATAAACTGTCATCTGAGTCTTACTTAGGATCATGGCCCATAAACTGCAAGACTTACGCTAGTAGATGGATGAGGATGCCGCAGTTGAGGACACGATCCCTGCATTCTGCACTGTCTCCTGCAATGTTACCTAGAGCCCATACAGCCTGGAAAGACAAAGACAGAGAATTTTCTTGCATGATAAAGTGAAACCTGTATATAAAGACCACTACATGATACAGCAAAGAGTAGAATTAATAAGCAGGTCATTGTATGCTGGTTCTTTCAAAAAAGATTGCAATAAGAAATATTAAGCAAGGGAAACCAAAATTGCAGACATTATAGACAAGTGGTTGCTAAAGCAGGTTCTTGCTAAATCAGATTCTGGTTTATACTGTTCCTGTGTTAGTACTTTAGACACAAATCTTAGAGCATCCATGGCTTCTTAGCATACAATAGTTACAATTAGAAATAGCTCTAAACCTTTTGGGTGGTATTATTGTCCATATGAATATGTTTTTGAATAATTTAATCTGTCACTAAATTAAAATAAAATGTTTTCATTGAAGAAATATTTTGTAATAACATAGTTAATTACAACAATATAACTATGAAATAATTGTGTTATCATGGTAATTTAGGGACAAATCAAATTATTCAAAAATGTATTCATATGGACACTTGGCATTCCATACTTAGTCGGAGGATTAAACCATGGACTTAAGTTAGTCCGCTTTCTAGAATACCACCCTATGAACTCATTTTGTTAAAAGCTCCCTCCAGTATAGCTATTTTTCCACACAATATACCTCAATGTCAGCACCAAATGTGAACATAGAAAGATTTTTTTTTTAATGTTTAATTTAAATGTTCTCATCTAGGAATACTTACTACAGAATGCAGAAAGCCGAATAAAGTAAAGGTTGATTTAAGATTACTGTTAAAGGTTAGGAAATTAATGTACCTACTGAAGGCTAGGGATGTGAGCTAGGATGTAGTCTTAGTTATATCTCACCTGTTCTTGGACATCGTCATATGGGGATTGAAGCAGTTGTATAAAGATTGGAACAGCACCTGCATCTATCACAGTTCCTGTCTGAGCGGTGGTACCAGATGCAATGTTTGTGAGGACCCAGGCAGCTTCAAACTATGACAAGAAATAAATGGACAGAGTGTAATGCATACTGCATTGAAATAGTAAGTAAAAGGTATGGGAGCAAAATGAACAATCTAAGGTATGACATATTTTTTTCTACTCCAAGAAAAGAATTTAATAGAGAGGAATAGCAACATAGCCACATTGCAACATAGGGACAGAAAGGGACAGAAAGGGAGAGAGAGAGAGACAGAGAGAGACAGAGAGAGAGACAGAGAGACAGAGAGATAGAGAGAGACAGAAACACAGAAACAATGTGCAAGCTACATGTAAGAAGGAAGAAATGAAAAGAAAAATAAGATTCTGGGAGATAAATGATTAAAGGCAAGAACAGGAAACAAAATTGTTGCTCTTACCTGGAGGACACTGTTAGTTTCAGCCTGTAGGAACTGCACAAACCTCGGAACCACGCCCATCTGAATCACCTCATCAATGGGTGGGTTAGGCTCTGTACAAGGGTGAAAGGTCACTGTGATGTCAATATTGGTTTCCAACCAGACTGGATCGTTACTGATTTACTTTTGATATAGATCTATTTCAACTCTCTAGTCCAAAGGTGACACATTGAAACATGGCCCTATTGAACATTCATAGAAATTGAGGTAGCACAAATGGCTTCAGCTTAATATATGATGCTAAACAACATTTTTATAAATTTTAACTTCAAAACCAGAAAACACAGCAGATTCTATCTTTTATTTCCACCCTCTTTTACTATATACTAAGGATGACAAATTAAAACCTCTTTAAACAAAATAAAAATTCTAAATGTCTTTGGCTTAAATCACTCAAGCAAACAATGTTGAAAATGTTAAACATTTTTCACAAATCATTACTTTAAATACATGTTGCTTTGCTGATTTTCTAAGGGAAAATATTGCAATATGACACTACAACATGTACGCACAATATCTGCATGTACAAGGTATCCATCCAGCAAGTACCTTTCATCCCACATGTAAGACATAACATGTCCACAAATATGTGTACATGTACTGTAATATAATCGAACATATAGGATTTTATTCCATAAATATACATGCACCCAAATGCTGTTTGTTCATAAATCATTTAACATTTGGCGCTCCTTCTATAAATCCTCCCCTTTCAGAGGGGTACATGTATGTACATGTATGCAAGGAGGATATGAAAGCCATAGTATAACATTATTAAACAATGCAAGGATATCCTCTTAGTTTTATGACAGAACAGAATGAACACACACATATTCTTTTCTGTACACTATCTATTGAGAAAGGTACATGTAATAAAGCAACTAATAAAAAAATAGAAAACAATCCAAAAATAGTAAGAGCTACTTGAATTCTTGTGGTCCTGGATGGCTATCACTATCACATGCTGTTTGATACAAACCATTTCATTTGACATACATTCTTTGAATTACTAGGGCTGATTTTATGGGCTCATTTATAAATTGTGGGCAAATCATACTATCGGCCCAAGTTTATTTCCTTCACTAGTACTGGAGGAAGTTTGTTTAAAACTTGTAGCAAATTGTCTATTTCTGGATTTTTCTTTTATCATCTCAATCTAATTATCCCCAGAGGTAGGGCTGGCAAAAGACTTAATTGATTTGTATCAATCTTCTTGAAAGAGGCTGCCACTATATTAATTGGACCTTGAAGACTTGAATAGAATCCAATTAGTACTAAATGTACATTTTGTTTTGCAATTCATGTAATGTTTTGCCAACTCTGGGCACCAAAGGTATTGTGCAACATTAAATCCATTATGATACATAGCAAAAGACAGTGGATACCATAACTCACATTGTGCTTGAAAAAGACCTGAGAAATTTAACAGATTTCAAGACCCAAGAGACACTATGGGACTTCTTGTACATAAATTTGAAATACGAGACTTCAAGATGTACACTAAACAAATAGAGCATTTTGTCTGCTGACAACAAGAAGGCATTAACTTACATGTACCAACCTATCACTTGATATTGAGTTACTGGTAAACCTTTTCTGGCTCTCATCAGATTACAATGTGTTTCTTTTTCCTGATTTAGTGCAGTAATGTGTGATTACAAATGGATCTTTACGTGTGATTACGATGTATATGTTGTAGTATCGACATCATTTTTGTTGGTGTCAATTTGTAAAATGTTCCTCGTCTGTATTTCATTAATTTTTTGTGCATTACAGGGCTTTGTAGCAGACCAGATTTAACAATGAATTACTTCACGTGATTTTAATAAAAGTAATAAAATAAAGCTCTTAAACACATGAAGAAAAAAAAATACACAATTGCAATGCATCTGTACATTTTCTTTACCTTTTGATAGCAATTTCCTAAACCTCTGAGTAGCATTGAGTTGGGCTTCTGGGTCATCTGACATTACTCTTTCGACCATGTCCTGGGTGACAGAACTCTGGGAAAAAATTAAAGAAAACCAGAAACAAAGAAGATTAAGAATAAATTACCATAAAGAAGGCCTACACTGTACGCTTTTGTAATATGTCCTGGTGTTATCTACCCGTGTGTTCTTTCATCAGTTACAAAATATCCTTCCTTTCTCCTCTCTCCTTCCTTATACATGTATCTCTCTTGCTGTTTTTCTTTACCTTTTCATGTCTTTAGCTCTCTTGCTCTCTTTCACTCTCCTCTACATGTAATTCTGTTTGCTGTCTCCTTGCTCATCAGTCTCCAGAGATCTCATTAGACTTTAATTACATGTAATACCTCTCCTCTATCTACATGTATCTTTCTTTCTCTTTCTTTATTTCTCCCCCTCTCTCTCTCTTTCTGTTTCTTTGCCTCTTTTCCACTCCCATCCTCCCCTTCTATCTCCCATCCACCCCTCCTATCTCACTCCCTCCCTCCCTTTACTCTCTCTCTCTCTCTCTCTCTCTCTCTCTCTATCCATCTCTTCCAAAACTGTCAGACTGTCTACCAATTCAAAACTTGTCTTAAGACACATTTATTCAAAATTGCTTTGATGATTAACTTAATAATACTCTGTTCACATTGATGTATATTTCATATGTATTGTTATTTGTAGATTATTTGTAATTTTGTGTTTAATATATAATTGTTTGTCATTGTATTTTGTTTGTATAGCGCTTAGAGACTTCGGTGGAAAGCCCTTTATAAGCACCATTTTATTATTATTATTATTCCTCTCACCCCCACATATCATCATCACCGATACCAACATGAATACTATTAACTGCACTTTCCCTGAGGCTCAAAATCAGAGAGAGAACACTTCCTCCCGGCACCCACTAATACTGACAAATTATAAATATGGAAGTCGTGTGGGCGGATTTGCCTCCCGGTGCACCCAATATACATCACATAAATGACGTTACATGAATCAGTGCTTCCAGCCACACATGAACACAATGAAGAATTGAGAATCTGAATTATATGTACTACGTAAGTAATAAATGCGCCTCTAGAGGTAATAGGAACTGTTACATTATTTATCTTCCTAATAATAGTAATATATAGTGCATTTTGTCTAATTCTATTGAGCTACATGTACATATATACGACATGAACATGTACGCTTGTACACATGTCCACATGGAATTCGATAAACTGTACAAGCCGGAAAAAAAGCCGAAGTAGAAGAAGAAGAAGAATAGAGAAAAAGAAAAAAAATTACACATGTACATTTTCATGTACATCTTGAGATTAAATTAACCTCCTTCTTTTAATTTTCCTGCCACATTTAGAGTACATATTTTCTTGAATTTGAAGTCTTAATTGACTGCCCTTCAGGTACAAATATAAATGTACATGTATAACCAGGTTTAATGTGGGTCACAAGATGCTGCCATACTCTATTTCTTGAAGGCGTTTATCAGTTAGAGATTCCTTGGCATGCAAATTAAAGTTATCCCTTGAGGAAAGGGGTGCAATTTCTACACCAATTGCACGTTCTTCTAAATACATGTAAACTGATCTTTTTCTTAGAAGCTTGCATGTGTTAATGTATTTTGAACCTTTTCTTAAAAGTTTAAATGTATAAATGTACATGTATGTGCAAATGATTAAATCATGAATGTAAATGAGCACCATTAATATAAGCATCTCATAAAATTTACATGTACTGTACTGTACATGTAGGCTACATTAACTGTGCATAATATCAACATGAACTTGAAACCAAACATAAATAATGGACAATTAACTGAATCAAGGTTTACAATACCTTCCAAAATATTACTTTAGCGGGAAAGGTATGAAAGGAATTGGAAGTATATTTCCACAAACTCAACATGGACATGGAATCGAATGTAAACAAATAAATTGAAGTATTTGGAATAAATGAAAATTGACATTTGTGCACACTGGAGTGTGTCCAGAAAGAAATTCAAGGAAAACTCCACTTACATGTACCTGGACTTTAAAATACGTATCCGGGTGAGTCAACGGTACTTGGTTTCATATATCCTCTCCCACAGTTTAGGAAGAATAGCAAACAAAACAATGACTGAATAGACATTAACAATGGAAACAAAATTTCTATTATTTGGTCCGATTCAAGACTTGGTAAGGCTGTCATCTTGATAGAATCATCGGGAATACAAAGAGAAAAAACTTGAGATATGTCCATAATCATTACGGACAAAATAATGATGAACAAGTGTTTGTGCCTACCTGTGATGAGGAGATATAGTTCTCCTGGACTGTGATATCTGGTGGTTCTAGGACAACATCTACGTTTCTCCTCTTGAAAAGCTGCATCAGAATGAAAAGAAAGAGCAAACATTTGCTTTGTTAAAAGACGATATATATCTATGAATTTCTAATATGAAATGTATTCAGTGGACTGACTGAATAGTGAATACAATTTAAAATATACAATACAATTACACTTTTTTTCCCTTTTTGTTCCAGTACCCATTTGTACCACTAGAATCATGGAGGAAAAAAAAGTGGAGGTCCTGTTGCTTATTTTAATATCACATTACCTATTAAATGTTTATGGAAACATAGGAAGAGAGCAAAAACAATAGAAAAGCATTCATGATTCATGGTTTGTTTCATCAAAATAATAAATCCCCAAAGTTTGTGACAAGAAAGAGGAAGTGTAAAAGAGGAAAAATGAAAGAAGGAAGGATATGAAGGTGTAAAGGTAGAAAGAAAAATATAGAAAGAGAAGTGGAAAGAGGCAGGAGGAGGAAGAGACAGTGAGAGAAAAATGGAGGGAAATACATGTAAGATATAGAGAAAAAGAGTTGTGGGAGAAAGAGAGAGAAAGCACTTTGATCAGTTGTTAAAATGGATGCAGTGATATAATATTATACTTTATTATCGTCATAGCTCTAGATAGATGGAGAAAGAGAGAGATAAAGAACGAGAGACACAGAAAGAGAAAGCGAGAAAGAGAAAGAGAGAGAGAGAGAGAGAGGCTGGAAGAGCTTTTATCTATTAGACAAAATATTTCTTATTCAATATTATCTCAATGTTCCACTCCTTTAAACTTCCCCCCAAGAGACGACATACTTCACCTTACTCATAGGACTGATGACGTCAAGCCGTGGTCAATCACGCATGGCTCACTGATGCCTCGCTTGTACACAAATACACAGTACTGATCAATCTTGACTCATTGGATAATCTATAGGACATCCCCTCTTACCACGTCCTTATGGCACTCATACGAGAACAAGTTCGAAACCCACCTCCGAACTTATGACTAATTACCATGTCATACTTGTCCATGCCACCATCATATCGTGGTAAAAATGTGACCTTTAAAAGCAAGCAGACTTCAGCGTACCCTATGCAATAAGAGTAAAGTACACACACGCTTTCACTCTGGAGACATGGAGGAAAGCAAATAGTATGTATGCTCAGATGGAGAGACAGTACACAAGACATGATATGAGTACAAGAGACTCCACCATGACCTTACTCTACATAGATCCTTAATATTAAAAGATGCACTATTAAAGTGATTGAACACAATATTCTTTGCTTTATCATATTCAAAGAAATATGCATACATGTACATGATGTACATTTTATATTCAAAAGTAGATCGACTATAGAGTACAGCACAGTTCGAGAAAGAGTTTCCATAACTCTTTTCATACTGTATCTTTCTAATTTCTCTACCAATCTCCTAAATAAATACGGGGTAATACATACATGTTCTTTTCTGACATTCCAATTACATTTATTTCCATATTAAATCCTTTTGCTTTTTTGCTATTCTTTGTTGTTTTTCTTCCCACACATGGATACCCTAAAGCAGAGATGCCAACCTCTTGACACAAAAAAACAGACTGAACATTTTACTTGTACATGTTTCTATGCAATTCCGCGGTTTTTATGGGTTTTCATGGGGTTTTATCGGGGTTTTTATGGGGTTTTAAGAGGTGATATCGTAGTATCGTATTTCACTGTTAATATCGTACGAAATACGATTTAATCGTACTGGTTGGCATCTTTGCTAAAGATTCATCTTCTTCTTTTTTCCTTCTCCTCCTTTTCCTTATCAACAATTGAAGAAAAACATTATTCGTAAAAGTAATCAACAAAATCTTAGAACTAAATGAATTATTCATGGGATAATATAACATGAGTACATGAACTGAGTTTAAAGAGCTTAAAGCTGCTTCTAAGATCTACCTTCAATATATTTAATGCATATTTTGAATTTTGAGAGTAGGCCCACATGTAAATGTATGAGCACTTTCCTCATGAAAGTGCAATTCCATCGCATCAGCCTTCCATTCAAGCATACTGCGTTCTTTCAACTTGTACAGTAGGAACTGGCTGAATACATGCTGAGCTGGTGTTTGCAGATGAAACACTCATTTTAATACAAGGATGAGATGAGTCTCTCTCTCTCTCTCATACACACACACATACACACGCACACACTTTGCTCTCAATCTTGCTCACATCCACTCACATTATTTTCCATAGATATATTCATCCCCCTCCCCCAGCTCTCTCTGTCCCTCTCCTTCTTTTCTCTACTTCCTTCTCCATCATTTTTTTCTCTCTCTCTCTCTTTCTCTCTTTTCCTCTCTCTCTCTCTCTATCGACTACTACATTTACATGTACATGTACAGTGCTTGCTCATTACTTAGTCAGAGCCACTGCACTGTGAAGGCATGTGTAATTCTATACAAGCCCGTTTTCAAGTGCAGATTGAAGCAGCAAGAGAATAAGATTTCGATGATGGATGCTCAGCCATTAGTAAGCAAATCTCTCCCCCCCCCCCCCCTACACACACCATCCACCATCCTCTCTCTCTCACTGTCATTCATCCAGAAGTAATGTAGGTCTCTCCATGACCCCATCCATCCTCCTTTCCTCTCTTCCCTCATTGCAACCAAAAGTACATGTACAGGTACACAATTCCCCAATCATGTAATGAATTCAATATACTGTAGGTGATATTCCTTGGACTCTCCTGTACCCATATTCTCTATTTCCTGATTTCCTGTATTAATAACTTTTCTCCTTTCCCCTTTTTGATGGAATATCTACCTTACCTCTCTCCAACTACATGTATATTAATCAATAACATCAATGCAAATTAAATGTTCTGTTTTGCATTTATCTTCCCTTCTTTATAAATTCATAAGTTTTCCTGAGTTGTCTTAATTCATTTCGTTTTATGTACTGTACATGTACATGTAATAGTATATGATGCAGTGTGAACAAAATAGGAACAGGGTGATCAGCTAGTCAGATCAAATAAAATGCAGCCCGAACAACACCAAAATGTTTTTTTTCTATTTATAAGACAATCCTGCAAAGAGCTGTTGTAAAGGAAACAAAACTTTAGTCTCCTTTTTATTTTCTTGGAGAAACGTATTTCCTCAAGAACCCAAAGTCCTGCTACATGTTCATGCAGGCTACATGTACATGTACAGTACATGTACGATGTTTAGCATTATTATGCTAAGAGGAAGCATCATATCCAACAACTGCAATTTGGGGTGACAAGTTCTGCTCCAATGCAACAATTCTATTAGAGTTGTATCTCTTGGTTTTGTGTGATCGACCCTTTTGACACCAGGGGGAAAACAAATTGAAGAAGTTGGGAACGGCATACTTCCTCTTTCACTGAATTACAGCACCAGCAATAAGCTTTATACCAGTACTCAGTGCTCATACATGTAGCTCAAACAATTTCAAATTCGAATAAAAATCAAGTAGAATGGCAGTTACATATATACATGTACATGTAAGTAGGTCAAAGAACAGAAACAATAACCAAGAGTAATTAATGGGTGTAATAGGGGGGAAATCCTTGAACTTAAATTTCAAGAGCCTTTGATAATTAGGAAGTATGATCATTTTATCATCTATGATCTACATGTAACTGCTATATATGCGAAAATGCATTTTCAGTTCAGTATCTGACTTGACATACATGTACATGTACATACAATACATGTCAACAGAAATACATGCAAATTTAATTTTTTTGGGGGGAAATATTTTTTGTGTTCATGAATCTTGCTGCCTATTGGATATAAAAATGTACTGTACATGTATTCCCTTTACATGAATACATGTACAACGTCTTGTAGTTAAACAAATTAAATTGAAAGTACCTACAATGTACATTTAACTACAACATGTAGACATTAATCACCAATTAGAATCACATAAATTGTTTGTTTTCATCGTAACTCTTGATGCATACATGTATATGGTAGGGCTGTGCATAACCGTGTAATGAGGTACTCGAGTACACTCCTAGGCTTACAGGCGAGTACTCGAATACTCGGAGGCCATGTTTTTTTGTTGAATTTTGTTGAATTTTTTTTGAATTTTTTTTTTTAACACCATACTATGAACAGTACGAAGGTTCGTCTCTGAAAACCCACGCGATTTTACTTTAAGTTGCTGTTGAAAGCGCCTATTTGTGCTTTTGAATTTTTGACAAATAATTGAAACAATGTTATTTTTAAAACTAAAGATGACAGACAAATATTCCTCCGAGTCCAAACAGAAATCCGGAGATTTGGTCCCAGTTTCTGAGTGGTGAGTTGACAGTGACACCCTGTGTATGATTGAGCTGGGAAACAATTTTACCCACGGTACCATGCCGGTGCTCTTCTGGCACGGGTGACCGTCGGCCTGGACAGTGCCAGGTGAACGGGGAAAAAAAAAAGAAGAAAAAAAAAATGGCGGCCGAGTATTCGAGTACGAGAAATTGACTCGAGTAGTTGTCAACAGAGCGAGTACTCGTCGCATTAGTCTGGCACAAGAACACTTCAGACTGATTTGAGAAACTCAAAAAGAATTAACGAGGCAGAACCGTTCTGCCAACTTCTGTGTAGTCCTACTTCTTCACTTCTGACACTTTTTCACCATATCCACATAAACTGTACACGTACTGTGTATGTCTCTCGATCATGTATCTTTATTCTCTATTAAAAAGCATTCTTTTTCATTTCATCCAAATAAACAATAATAACAATGAAGAATTTGCAACATGTAACGGTTATGCCAGGAATAGATTCGAACCCATAATATTGGTTAGACAGGAGGACCTGTTATAAAGTCCATTCCCTGCCTTTAATATAAGTTAATTTCTATTTTTTGATTGTTAAATGTTGTTTCATTAAAAATAATACTCTCTCTCTGTAATCCTACATACAGTATAATCAAGGCAAACACATTTGCATGATTGCCAACTCTTTGAATATATGCAAATTACAAACTACATTTCCTAATGATTTAGCATGAACTCTTTTCTCCAATTCGATGAGCATCTTACCTGTTCCTCTCTCTTCTGTTTTCTGAGCTGAATTCCAACTTCTTCTCTTCTCCTCCTCAGCTCTTCTGAATCAAGCGCCTTGTTTTTGAATAACCTGAAGTGCTCTTTGTTGGACGATGCCATGGTTCTGATGTATATCTGCAAGTTCTGGAAAAAGGAGATTAAATAAAGATAAATTTTCTTGATTAGAAAAAACTAAATAAACAAACCTGTCAGCAACTTCAGTATACAAAGAAATTATTAATGTTTGATTAGAATGTGGAGATAAAGATGTCTTATCATAACATGACATGACACTTTGTTGAACAACAGCCTGCCATGAAATAATGAATGTACATGTATTTGGAAGACAAAACAGCATTTCTTTAAGATCATTATCCTTTTAAAGTCAAATGTACTGTATGTAAGGGTGCATTTTCTAATTATGTGACCAAGTCTGTACAAGATATAAATTTCCTTCATTGTACCTTGCCTTGTCTTCAACAGCAATGTAACAATGACTAATGGCTAATGCTGGAAAAAGATTGTTCACAAACAAACATTTTACATACATGTTACATTTTATATTTTATTTTGTAATCAATTAAACTCATTAGATCTTGGTAGGCATGTATAAAAATGGAATTTAATGGATGCGCTCCTGCTCCCCCCCCCCTTCTCTTCCTTCATTATTTTTCCTTCTTCTCCTTCTTATTCTTCGTCGTCCTACTCCTCCTTCCACTTCTTCCTCATGTTCTTTCTTACTAAAATTCAGTGACAAACATGGCAAACGCAACATCTTTTTATTTTCTAAAGCTGTTACGCGTCCAGAACCACATGCCACAACCCCATCTTACATTTTAATTAAATGAAATACACTACCAACAAATTCTGTAAATAATTTTGTTTAAATAGACCCTTTCTTGGCTCCCCGTCACACTCGACATCAAACACTCATTGTTGTCCACGCATGCCATACAGTCAGAAACAAAGTGCCCATGCCATGCATGTATGGCATACACATTCATCCATTCACCTACCCGGCATCGAATCGCGCATCTCTTATTCACAATCCCATGCATTCAATACAGGTCTACGTCGACAGATCGAGACGACGTATCACATCAAACATCACAAAATAAAACAAGCATCACTCAAGTTTCACTAAATGAAACTCATATGATCGATTTCTAGAATAACCAAATATTATCAAATCAATAATTAAATTTATACTCACGGTGGAAAAACGGGATATTAGAGGAGATAAAGTTGTCAATTTGTCGCCACAAGATGACGAGTTAGCACTGCGCAGTTTGCGTATTGCCCTTAAATAGGTTTCATACCAGTCTCTTTATTAGATTTTTCGTTTTGTTACGTTGTATACATGTAGAGCTCAGTGATAACGCAGTAGTCTTAATATACAAACTCCTGGTTTAAAAGCCTAACAACCGGCATCTAGCTATCCTCCCACACTGTGCTTGACAAGAAAAAAGAAGAGGGGCACCTTTTCTTTGAAAAGAGGTATTTTTGGCCGAAAATATACAACTTTTAGACATTGGTCCCTACATCGTGATTATATTATCAGGGATGATTTCAATGTTTGTTTCTCTCTTTACATGGTCCAAGATACTGCTTTAGCATCATATATGCACTTTGCACTTGCAGTTGGGTGCATGTGTCATCATGTGAATTGTGATTGTCTATTTATTTGCGAGCGAGCACAAATTTTAAGATTTGTTAGGTCGCAGTGCGAAAATTTAAATCTTTCAAAGAAGAAAAAACGATCCTGATGGGGTTTTAAGCACAATCTAATCATGAAAGACTGAAAATATCTTTAATAATTAAGAAGCATAACTATATATATATCAACTTAAAATGCAGGCGATCGATCGAGCCGCTTTTCAGGGGTGACTTTTTTTAAAGAAAAAGTTGCTCTTAGTCGCTTTAAATTAGGAACACATTTTGTGGGGAAAGGAAAAGATGGCACATATCCAAAGGGAAAAAGACACATATTAGAAAATAAAATAAGCAAATGTCAAAGTAAAAAGGGAATTTACCAGAGGTGAAAATGGGGCACTCAAGGCAACGGAAAGGGGCACTTATTACAAAGGAAAAAGGGCAATTATCAGAAGGAAAATAGCACTAATTAAAAAAGATAAGGGGCACGTGTCAATAAAAAGGGGCACTTATCCTTATCAGAGATGAAAAGGGGCACTTTTTGCAGAGTTAAAGGGGGCACCTCTCAAATTTGAATAAGGGCACTCATAGGAGATGAAAAGGGACACTTTCATATAAGAAGGAAAAGAGGGCATACAAAGGAAAAGAGGCACTTGTCAAAATATAAGGGACACCTCTAGATTTGAAAAGAGGCAATTATATAAGGTGAAGGGGCACTTATTAGAGATGTTAAGGGGCACTCACCTGAGAGGAATAGGGGTACTTGTGAGAATTGAAAGGGGCACTTATTACAAAGGAAAATGGGCACCGTTGTCGAAGGAAAAGGGGCACCTATGAGAATTTTAATAGAGGCATCTTTCAAAGGTGTCAGAAGGGGTATTTATGAAGGGGAAGTGGCTCTTATTATAAAAAAGGGGGCATTTATCAGAAGGAAAAAAAGCGCTTATCAAAAAGAAAAAGGGGGCACGTGTCAAAATAAAAAGGGGCACTTATCAGAGGTGAGAAGCGGCACTCATCAAAGATGAAAAGGGGCACTTATCAGAAAAGGGAAGGGGCACTTATTACAAAAGAAAAGGGCACTTGTTAAAGTAAAAATGAGCACCTCTCAGATCATGAATAGAGACAATTATCATAGGTGAAGGGGGCACTTATCAGAGGTGGTAAGAGGCGCTTTATGGAAAGTGGAACGGGCACCTATTAGAAGTAAAGGGGCACTTAATTATCTGAAGTAAAAGGGGGCACTTTTCCTATGTAAAAAGGGACACTTTAGGGGTACCTGAAAGGGGGACTGTGCCCCCTGCCTACACCGTGCCCGGCTACGCCGCCTCTGCTTGAAGACCATAATAGTCATCAAGAATGCAATAATTTCAGCATCCCTAAAATGTACAGGAGTGGAGCACTGATTCTATTTAATTTTAATTTTATTTAACATCAATCGGCGTCGATCGGGAGGGGGAATCGGCCCCTTAATTGTATGCCCCTGGCTATGAATGTAATGAGCCATTAATTACTAACGCATACTATGAGCACTCTAGTGCTACTGATACGTTTGTTGTAATTGTTGTTTTTGTTTGTTTGTTTTGTTTTGTTTTTGCACTCTGAAAATGCTGGCTAACGTGGAGGCCATTTCAATCGGCGTATAATTGATTTCGTGTAGGGCAGGGGAGAACGGGGTTAACTGCATGCATGCCAAACACCTTGATTATCTTACTCAAAAGTACATATGTATTTAGCCTCATAACTTTGTTTAAATCCTACTAAAGGTCTTTACTCGGCTATCTATATTCACAAATGCACAGCTGTACCACGATTTACATGTTTATTTAACAAAAAGTTCCCTTCATTTTGATTCCCTTATTTCGGCGTTCATGTTAAACAAAATTACCAGTATAAAACTTGTAGCTTTTGTAAACACTCTGCATTCAGTATGATACAGGTCATATATGACCCGATACTTTGCAATAATATTCTTGTAATGATGAAAAGTAAAAGAAAGATATAAACTTTGGGTAATTTGATTTGACCTTTCATACTGTGGGTGAAATGGGACACCTTGTCCCATTTAAACCCAGTTACATTTTGTGTATAATTTTATGATAGGATGTGAATTTTAACCAGTCATAAACAATATGCACATATTACATGAACAAATCTTTGCAGATCGAGTCCATTCCAGTTACAGATCATTCAAAATAGGCAGACAACCTTAATTGTGTGTAACATGCAGGCACAATATAAATATGATGAAGAAAACGGTGTTCTTGCGAAAAAATTAGTTTAGGATAAATTAACTTTCCGATGATCATAATGATGAGTTTATCCAAGATCTTTACAACGGGTACTCGTTAGGTCAATTTTACCAGCAACTGCATGGTCTCCTGAGTCTAAACTACATTTAATATCTTACAGTATTTAGTTTGGGACAATCACCTATAAAAATGGCGATTTAAGCAATTTATTTATTATTTTATTAATTATTATTATTATTATTAGGCTATTATCATTAGAATAGAGTTTTGTTTCACTTCTCCCTGACTTCTCCCTGACTGTTTCATTTACATTGTTCCAGTTTACCCAACCTGGAGGAAAATAAATCACAATCACAATCCTCATAGTCATATACCGAGTCCGTTAATCCACCTCAGTGAGCGGGATAAAATATCAGAATAAGAAAAAAAAGGAGACAGAGGAAAGGAAAACTTAACGAAAATGTGATGGAGAAGGAGAAGGAGAAGGAGAAGAAGATAGAAGAAGGAGAAGGAGATGGAGATGGAGATGGAGAAGGAGATTAAGGAGAAGGTGAAGGCTGAAGGAGAAGGAGAAGGAGAAGGAGGAGGACTAAGAGCAGAAGGAGAAGGAGAGGGAGAAGGAGAAGGAGAAGGAGAAGGAGAAGGAGAAGGAGAAGGAGAAGGAGAAGGAGAAGGAGAAGGAGAAGGAGAAGGAGAAGGAGAAGGAGAAGGAGAAGGAGAAGGAGAAGGAGAAGGAGAAGGAGAAGGAGAAGGAGGAGGAGAAGGAGAAGGAGGAGGAGGAGGAGGAGGAGGAGGAGGAGGAGGAGGAGGAGGAGGAGGAGGAGGAGGAGGAGAGGGAAGAGGAGGAGAATTATATGAACGGGAGAAGAAGAAATATCGTGACCGAACAACGATTACCAAGCAAGCTATAGCTGTATGTATACACTGCATGCACTGCACTGCAAGTTAGCACTGCGCATATTTTGCTCTAGCGCCATCTGCAGCCGAGTCATTCAAATTGTTTGTGCGCGGTGGATGAAAGGCTCGGTTTTTGTGCTGATTTTCTCAATTAAAGTTTACTCTGCATTTTAGTGCACGATAAATTGACCTGAAAATTTCATTTGCAAAGGAGTCCATGGATAAATATTCACCATATGCATCGGTAATATTGCATTTTATGCATGTCTTTAGAATGATGTCTTAGTGTAGTCCGGGATGTGCTGTTTTGTGTTTGTTGTTGCATGACTGAGTAAGGTTTCTAACTAGCAAACTTGCTTCACGTTTCACGACGGCTTAAGTTTTGTGCATTATTAATATCTCATCATATTATCTTATATTGATAAAAGTATGTCAAAGAGATTTATATCTAACTACACCCCTAATAATTGTTATTAAACTGGTGGCTTCCTTAAAACTGGTCAGAATAAAATGATTTGTAACTAGACAGTACTAGACTAGATCTAAATCATGATAAATCTAAATGTCAATGTCAAATTCAAATCATGAACAGTGCAGTGATGAGCTGATGACTGTGATAAGTTCTATAGATAGTAGACGGCCCATTTGCTCGGCATCTTATTTCTAATAAGCAAGTGATGTCTGCCCATTATGGGAGACTATTTCCTATGCATTTGTTAGACTTTCTATTGTTTCAGCATGTTCAGAGTCCTAAGTTACTGACCTAAGAAAAACAAATTTACTTACTTTACTTGTTTACTTGTTTGTTGAGGCTTGAAGCATCAGCTTATGAGCCCAATCACAGCATTATTATGTTGATAAGGGTTATATTTGAGAGGATGGTAATGCCAATGCTTTTCTAGTTCAGATTTGAAGCTGTTAATAGATGGCGCTTGGACTGTCGATTTGGGTAGCCCGTTCCAGCCCGTTCCAGTCAAGAGAGACATTTTTTTCTTCTTCTGTTCATTAAATGTTATAATTTCCAACAGTTTTCAAGCTTAAAATAATGTTTAAAAATCAAAGAAACCATTGCTGATTTCCCTCTGTTGTGTCCTGTTTTGCTAGGCAGCTAGCTTTCAAGAATCGTCTTGTTAAAGTTTTAGCCATTTAACTCGACCAAACAAAATTGTCCTCCCAAAAACTTGGTCCCTACCAATTCCATCTGTGAAAATGTTACGGATTACTTATGCACGACATGGTATGGAATGGAATCTAAGACTATGGATCAAGTTTTTAAAAACTGAATTTTTATACATTGAGTTTGCTAGATTGCCGATTTCGAGAATATTCTGGTGAGTTTTTCAACATCCCATATTCCCATTGCAATGTGTGTATCACAACCAGCGTTTCAATGGGATGTAGGCAAACTTGTAATTCTGTGTAGTTTTGTGAAAACTAGGAATCATATTCACTTGGTCTATGACAGATCTAATATCTTTTTCCACCAGACATCAACCAGGAGGCCTGATGGAGTAGGTGGACTAGCCTCGCCGTACAGAAGGACCACAGGAACACTGGGAGGGATGGATGGAAGGATGCCAGGAGATGATTTATCCTTCAACGTGGAGTCTGTTTCCTCCTACCAGGATTACCCGACAGCCAGGCCGCTGCTGGGGGATCAGATCGCTAGGAGAAAGTACCCAGAACAGGTCCGAGCAGTCCCGGAGAGCAACAGTAGAGGTGAGAGACAGTCTTGCATTTCTGTAATTAGACTAGTGTTGTAACATCACGGATATTTCCAATTCCGTTTAACCGCTAGTCAAAACCGGACGGTTTTCGGTTAAACGAAAATTACTCACTTTTGCCAAGGTCGCCGCTGATTGTAAGAATAGTGGTCGGCACTGGCGGGCGGGCCCGACCAGCGCGGAGATTTTCGCCCACCACTTCTGATGAAAACACTGCTTTCGACCGGCACTAATTTCACATAAAAACGTAACTATTCGTCAAGAAAATATTACTTACATTCATATTTCCGTCTTTACTTGTGTTTTATTTGCAATTGTACAAGAATCATGATTTCAATTTGACATAAACTGATTATTTTTAAAGATTTGCCGAGTGTTGTTGTCTAAAGTTGCGATTCATGAAGGCTGCCATATTGAATGTACCGATGTACATGTTATAATACACAGAGATAGCAGCTCAGGCTCGTTCCATTACTGTTCTTATAAATGTTTATTTTCAATATTAAAAAAGTTAAATTTTTTTCTCGTAATTTTCCGGAATGAATAAATTAAAATACTGTTAGATATATTTATTCTATTATTTATATTGTTAAATTTGTCCGAAATTTTAACACTAAAAAAAACAAAACAAAACAAAACAAAAAAAAAAAAAAAAAAAATCGGGTAAACGAAACCGTCACATTCAAAACGGATACTGCCATGGACGGTCGGATACCGGACGGTTAAACGTTTGATCACAGCACTAAATTAGACAACACTTTTGATACAGTGTCTAAACTAAAACAGTCAATTTTGGCACCTGCTTACTACAAGCTAGGTTAGAATATGATTTTTATTAAAACATGCCAATTATCTTAGTCAATTATTGTAGCCTAGGACAAAGAAAGACCAAATGAAGTGGCCCACTATTAGTGCTGTAAGTCAGGCGCCATGTTCGGGTTCGGTTCGGTTCGGTTCGGCAGAGTTCAGCAATTTTTTACACGAACTTGGTTCGGTTCGGGGTTCGGTAATATTATAGCAAGCAGCATTATAGCTACGGTGGTTGGCACTGGGCGGACCCGACCAGCACGGAGGACTTCTGCCTACCACTCCTGATGAAAAACACTGCTTCCGACCGGCATGAATTTCACATAAAAAAACTGCTTTTAAACGTAACTTCTTTTAAAGAAAAGTAGTACTTACATTCATATTTCCGTCCTCAAACATGTTTTATTTGCAATTTTACAAGAATCATGTTTTCAATTTTACAATAATTGATATATTTTACAGATTTGCCGAGACGGTTATTGTTTATTTGCAATTTTACAAGAATCATGTTTTCAATTTTACAATAATTGATATATTTTACAGATTTGCCGAGACGGTTATTGTCTAATGTTACGAGTCATGTAAGCTGGCATCTTGAATATACTGATGTATATGTTATAATACACAGAGATAGCAGCCCAGGCTTGTTCGTTTACTGTTCTTTTAAATGTTTATTTTTAATAGGGTAAATAAAATAATTCATACTTTTCCTGAAGAAATAAATTAAAATACTATAATATACATTTATTTCATTATTTAAAGTGTAAAATTTGTCCGATATTGTTACAATTACAATATTAATTTTTTTATTGATTGGGTTTGAGCCGAACTTGATTTGATCAGCGCCTAGTACACACGTGTATTCTTGTTTATAGCTTGCGATCGCGACGTTGCAGAGGTCAGGATTTGGGATTTAAATGGCGTCAGTGAAGTCGCACGCCCCCCACTTTCACAAAGAAGGAAAATCAGAAAAAACAGAAAAAAGTAAATATAGAATGAGCAATTATGACATGAAAATTAGGTACAAAATGACAAGTTGATTAGCTTGGGAAACGTTTACATTTTTTCAGCCGAACATCCGAACCAGGCCTTTGCGTTCAGTTCAGTTCGGTTCAGTTAGGAAGTGCCATGTTCGGCGAACTTCCGTTCGGTTCGGCGGTTCGGCTACCCACTATAATGCGATACATGAAGGGATTTCATGGAGTGCATTTTATTTTAGCACGAATCCAAGAAGTTCACTTTTAAAGCAATGTATGGTAAACATGATGAATGTATTGTAGTTATTGATTTGACGACCCTCCTTGTTGCTGACAGCTGTGGCATTTGGTAAGAGGGGGTCACAGCCTCACAGGAGAATATCTGTAAGCTTGAGTGAGCCCAGGCAAAGACAGTGTGCTGTATTCTTCTAAAATTTAAACATGACTCTAGGGTTCAGCTTTTGTTTGAAATCAGGTTCAACATATGACGTTACTTTGAACTCTGCAGTTTTCCTTTATCAAATGTAATCTTAGGCCCATGGTCGTTTTTAACTTACATGTAATCAGTAGAATACAGACCATTGAGTCATTGTGCAAGGAGACCCGTGTAAATATGATAAATGCATGGAATAATTATTAATTGATAGTAAATTTTGATGATGGTTTTTATTAGCAGCTGTGTTTTCTGCCATGAAGGGCTTGCAGGAGTAAATCCATAAACTGGAGCTAGAACGAACCCAGGCAGAGACATAACTTCAAATTATTTTGCAAGGTGACCAGTGTGAAGTGATGAGCATGTTTTATTCAATAATAATTGTTTCTTTTATGATCCATCTTAACAGCTGTGGTTTCAGCCTTGAGGGGTTTACAGGAGAAGATCCGAAGCTGGAGCTAGAACGGGCCCATGCCGAGAATAACCTCAAATCACTCTCCAAGGAGACCAGTCAGTACAGGCAGTCCCTGCACGAAACCACTACCACCAAGAAAAAGACACAGCGGGAGACACAGACAGCTCGGGATGTACAAGGTTTGACACATACGATATCCATAGACAAATGATTGTGTGCCAGGTAGAAGGGTGCAAAAGTATGCGCAGGCAAGGGATGCACATTTAAAGAGAAACACATTCTAAACTTGTGATTGTTCTTTACCCAAATCAACACAGCAAATTTCAGTCCCCAAATTTATTGTACACAGTGATGTTATTACCTCAGCAATCCATGCTAAACTGTTCAGAATTTTTTTTGTCAGGCACAGAATAAAATAGCGGATACTCTTAGAATATTAAAGTAGTTATCAAATGGGGCTAGGCTATGCTACTTATATTACATCTATTATTTCTATCTTGTACATGTTGGGAAGTGTTAGAATGACTGTCATCATGTATCAATACCAACCCTCAAAATATATTTCTGTCTCGATTTTCAATCATGAAGGAATAATTTTGACATTTCACCCATAAAATGGGCATGATAGCTGATTGAAGTTACTGGTTAAAAATAAAAGTCTGAGTATGATTTGAATGAAACATATAATAATTCCCTCTCTGAATCATTATGGATAATTATGATATTTAGGGTACTCACATTTCCCAACCAATCATCACTTTTCCATGTTCCCTGTGTTTTTATTCACAGAGGTCCAGAGTCAACTCTCCGGTGCGGACCAGCGCATTCCACTGCTTGAGAAACAGTTAGAGTACATGCGGCATATGGTGCAGAGCGCTGAGAGCGATAGGCAGGCGGCGCTGAGGATGGCAGAGGCTCGAAGGACGCAGGACACCCTCACCCAACGAGAGGAGATGCAGAGTCAAGAAGAGAAGTTACGGAAGCTGGAGAGGGAGTACAGCCGTCTTATGGCTGGCCAGACAGTTTCTCATGTAAATACATAAGAGTCCTTGGGTATTTTTTTGAAGACCATTTATCTTTTATTATTTCAAGGGATTTTTATTGCAATTTAAAGTTTAGTTACACATTTTCATTAAATTGTGCAGATGTCTTTAGGAAAAGTAAACATACAATTTAAAGAGGGAAAATAGGTGTTTTTCATACATCATGTTTTTCTACTCACATATATGTAGGGTAGGAGTATCTATCATAACAAAGAACAAGTCTTTTCTATTACTGTTTAGTTATGAAATCTGCATCATTTTGATTTTTCATAGAATTCAATTCATTCACAAGTGTTTTATGGGTGACAGGGCAACAAATCAAATTAATTCTTATCTTCCTCAAGCATCTAAAATAGCTCTGTTCTATTTGATTTTATTCTACAGAGCAAAATCAAGGATTTAGAAAGCAGACTCAAAGAAGAGAGACGGCAAAGGAAGATGCTCTTAGATCGTGAAGCAGAGGTATGCTAAATCTTCTCTTAATTTATCTGACATGATATGTTTCATCCTTTCTGATGCAGTGTTTTTCCCCCATACATAATGCACTGTCATTCATGATCGACCTATGCAAAATGAATAAGATGTAATGTAGCATATTTGATTTCTTTTTAACTTTCTTTAGTAATTTACTTTAGCATAATTGTGGTATCTGCTTTTTTTCTTCTCTTTATACAGGAAATAAAAAATGATTAGTGTTAAACAGCATTTCTTTGCTTTACTTTTTAAAGGAGGAAATGTAGCAAAGAAATTATTGTGTGGTGTTATTCACCAGAATGTAGAAACAGATATTTTCTTTTGCATACAAAAATACGAGCCTAACCTCATTCACTTTTCAAATTGATGGTTACTCGGTAAAATTGAGGTCGATTGAAGTTGAGATATGTTTTTTTGAGTAATGTTTACCTGTCATATAACTATTTACATTCAAATTAATAGCTGATTATTGAATATATTATGTATCCTTCTTAACTTGCCCTCCTTTTTAGGAGTAATATTATTCCAAGGAATTTTTACTCAGTCGATTTGCACATGTTTATATGTTATTAACTTTTACCAGTCGTACATAATTTACGTTCAAAACTATAACAGATTACTGCATTTGTGTCCTTATACTAGCAATCTTGTTTTTGTAACATTCAGTTGAGAACTCTGGCAGAAACCAACCGCATCCTGCTTGCCACAGAACAAGCCACAGAGGAACGCAGACCTAGGAAAGTGAAGAAGAAAAGGAAAAAGGTTCCGCAACAAACTTCACCTGGTCGCCATTGCATGGGACAGATCCCATTTGTTGTAGGAAAGGTGAGCGTTGATGACAGATACTTGAAGAGTGCGTTTGCAATCTGCATTTACAAAATATTACTACAGTTACCAGAAACTTTGTGACATAACATTTTTGTCTCGCCTGCGTAGCAAAAAGCGAGACATAGGCGCCGCTTTTCCGGTGGCGGCGACGGCGACGGCGGCGGCGTCAACATCAAAACTTAACCTAAGGTTAAGTTTTTGAATTGTTAATATAATTTTGAAAGTATAAGGTCCTATTAAATGAAACTTGGACTAAAGGGTTATCAAGTATCCCCAATCATGTGAGGAAAATTTCAGGTCACAAAGTCAAGGTCAAAGGTCATTTCAGGTCAACAAACTTAGACTATGTTGTGGCATCATCATCAAAAACTTAACCTGAGGTTAAGTTTTTGAATTTGTAATATAATTTTGAAAGTATAAGTTCTTATTCAATGAAACTTAGACTAAAGGGTTATCAAGTATCCCCAATCATGTGAGTAGAATTTCAGCCCACTAGGTCAAGGTCAAAGGTCATTTCAGGTCAACAAACTTAACTATGTTGTGGCATCAGGCTAAGATTTTTTAATTGTTATCATAATTTTGAAAGTATACATTCCTATTCCATGAAACTTGAACATAAGGGTTATCAAGTATCACCAATCATGTTATTAGTCTTTTAGGTGACAAAGTAAAGGTCAAATGTCATTTCAGGTCTGGAAACTTAGACTTTGTTGTGGCATCAACATCAAGATTTTGAAATTTTAGCATAATTTCAAAAGTGTTTGTTCAAATTCCATGAAACTTGTACCCAAGGGCTATCAAGTATCACAAATCATGTGACACAAATTCCAGGTCACAAAGTCAAGGTCAAAGGTCATTTTAGGTCAGTAGACTTGGATTATGTTCTCAAAATTTAATATGAGAATTAATAAATAAATTGTTATTTGTTCATATTTCATGAAAGTAAATATTCGAATCATTCGAGTACTTTCCCATGAATATTCTAATAGTAATTTTAGTATTCGATCCCAGGCCTAGTATGTACATGATCAGTTACAGCTAGGTGACAATATTGATGTTTCGATAATATATATTGGAGTATATCTCATAATAATGTTCTCATTATGCTAATGAGACGTGATGTGATGTAGATGGGCTCTACCTTCCAATTGTTTTTACACAAAATGCTGAAAAATCCTCTTTTCTTAAAAAGTTTATTAGATAACTTTATTTGTAAATTACTGACAAGCATTGAAACATTTATAGTCTTACCCATACACTAAATCTCATTATATTGTATTCTTATGATACAGTAAATAATTATTCTGATGATTCATAATCAATTCACTTCAAAATGCTTATTATATTCAAAGGATTTCATTTTCGGGGGTCTGCAAATGGGCCACCCTGCCTATAAAAATAATGTCCCAACCTCGAATTGCGTAATGCCGAATTGCGTAATGCAGGCGAGACCGCCGAGAGCGTTTCACTTGTTATGAATCCTTTATGACAGCCATTTTCACAAAAATATGTAGAAATTACACAAATTTCATGTGGTTCAATTATTGTGCATCGTGAAACTTTTGTACATTTTTACCACTTCATTTATATATCTCCTGTTCCACAGTCAACAACTCCCAGTCATTCAGTGAATGCCAATCTCCAGAATGTACTTGCCGTACTGAAGACACACAACACAGCATGGTGTGGAAATGGACCCCTAGCACCTCATCGACCTCAGAGTGCAAAGGTCAGGAGGTCAACATCAGTGTCGTCTTCTGCTGACAGTGACCTCTCTGATCTCGTGCTAGGACTCCAGGAAGAGTTTGCTCTCATGGGACTGTAAGTTTTTGCTTAAAAAATATGCTGGGGGGACCAGGGAAGGAATTATATTTTGGGTCTAGGTAACATAACTCCTAGCTAATTGAGATTAATGTGCTAATACATGGGCATTGATAGTCTGACTTAGTTTCAAATTCTGGATATCTCAGCTGTAACCCTTGTGCCTGTTCGTGCTCAAAAAGGTATTTAAAAAAAATTCATATATCAGTAAAACATACATAATTTATGACTTCTTTACCCTTATTTAAGGAAAAAAATTTATCCCTGTTGCCTACGATTATGAAAAATCGCACTTGTTAATATCGTGTATATGTAAACATGCAGATGTGTTACATTGTGCATGTATATTGGTGATACCAGAGTAAAGCTGAAGCAAACTATTACAGGCGCAGGAAACCAAGTCGGTCTGTTCACTTGAGTTTGTAATGCCAATTTAGAGGCTGTTCACACCGCAAGGGGGGACCGTGGGCGGACCGTAGATTGCGCTATCGTAGCGCGACCCACGGTCCGCCCATTGGCATTCGCCGGATTCACACCGCAGTGAGATAGCGCGGTCTATCGTAGCACCCCCTTTTTTGAGAGGTCCTGTTGCCATGACGCGTGACGTCATGAGGTCAGAGCGGTCAAAGATTTTGTGCGCTATTACAAACCCGTAGTTGAGTTGATGCATATTTTCACACAAGAGGGACTTTAATAGAATGAGTATAAAATTCCTCGCGTGTAGAACGATGACTTCCGGCGTGCTATCGTAGGTCGGGTTCACACCGGCAGAGATAGCGTGTTGGGCGGACCGAAACGACGTTGTACCTTCCACACCGCAGAGATAGCGCGGTCTAGCACATCTAGCACATCTCTGCCGGTCTGAACAGCCTCTAAGATATCACTTCTCGTTTTTATTGTCTTTGGTTGATTTTGGGGACGAGGGAAGATCACCAGTCATGGGCAGCCCACCAAAGTAAGATGGGCCACACCAAGGGCAACCTGTCCCCTTAGAGAAATTCCTCACAGACTAATAAGCTGTGGAACCTAGGGCTACCTAGGCTCGTTATTTTCCTTACTCATTAGTTTAAGGCATGGAAGAATGTGGGTTGCTCAACACTTCTAAACTTTTCATGCAATTTTTTAGTAACAGTTAGTGATTTAGAAATTAATTATTCTCTCAAGATTTAATCTATCTAACACAAAAATCATCTTCATTTTGCATGTTGGTTATCCCCCGATTGATGTAGGGGGAAATTATGATGGAAATTATGCTCATTAATGCACAAAATCCAGAGAAAAACAATTTTGCATATTTAATGAGCATATGCAAATTATGTTATGAATATTCATGATGTGTGTAGTTCAAGCACACAGAGATGGTAACATACAGCAATTTTTTTTTTGAGGGGGGCGGAGGGTGGATCTTGTTAGATATTGGCTATGGTAATACTTAACACATTCTGTTGAGGATTCCAAGGGAATATTGCTAATTCTTTAAAGAATGTAATTGAGGAGACTTGATTGAGATGGTTGGTATGATTACATGTAGGTTGCAGAATTGTAGGCAATGCTCTACGCTAGTCTGTGCTTATGAAGGCTACAATGAAAAAACATGTGTATTCACAGTAGGCCTATGTACATGATATATTCAACTGTTTGCATATATCTACATGTATATTCTGGCCCAGTGTTGCTCTCAACAACCACCCAATCTTGCCTGAGACTTCATGACATAGCAGCAAAGAATACAATTGTATTGTTGCTAGACAACGGCTTTAAATAGTGGAAAACTGTGTAAAAGAGCTTAATGTATTCAGATTTTGTACATGTTTCTGAAACAAAAGTTATCTTTGACAATCTGAAAGCTTGCCAGAGGCTTCTCCAACATAGCAAAAAGTTAGTTATGCATGGCGAGTTTGATCAGTGGACCTACCATTAACTATAGAAGATGAATTAGCGTGTTCTTCAAGGGGGTCCTTGAAGAAATAGGCATGAATTTGATTACACAGTTTGTACATAAACGTGTGGGAACTGAACAATTTTTATGTACTCTTTTCTCTTTTCTTTCCTTCTCTGTCCACTTTTCTACCCTTCTCCTCTTATTCTCTCCTCCTCTGTTCTATTCCCATCTCTTATTATTTTACTAATCTCATTCCTTTGTCTCTCCCCCCCCCCTCTCTCTCTCTCCCCCTCTCTTGTATTTTCCCTGCTTCTCATTCCCTTATTCACCTACTCTATCTCTTTTATCTCTTGTTGCTGATCTCCACTCTCTTGCCTATTCTTCCTGTTTGTATGTATGCCTGCCTCTGCCTCTCTCTCTCTCTCTTTCCCCTATCTTTCTCTCTCTCTCTCTCTCCCCATCTCTCTCCCTCTCTCCCCATTTCTCTCTCTGTCTCCCTCTATCTATGTTCACAGGGAGCATCAAGATCTTGCCAAGCAGATCCGTGAGACAGAGAACTCTAACATCAGGGAAGATCTGGAGAGGGAGCTGGATCACCTGGTCTTCAAGATGGAGGGCAAGGGAGACCAGATTGCTAAACTCAAGAAACATAAAGAGCAGGTAGGTTGGATTGCATTCACCTCTAAAAGAGTTATTGTACTTCCATCTCGTAAAAATCCACTGTATGATACAGATGTATCCCCTAAGTTCACATATTCCAATGACTGTTCCCTAAAAATAGGACCCATTCTTATGGCAATGGCTTCTTTGCATAAAAGTAAACATGGAGAATCGGTTTATTTTTTTGTGTGTGTTCATTTCAGCTCTCTGGGAAGGTGAAGAAGACAAAAACCTCCAAAGCACAAAAGACCCAGCCAAGACCAGTACGCACAAGACAAGGATCGGTCCCTTCCACTTCGAGGGGAGCGGAGGTCCAGGTCATCACCACGGTGAAGACTAAAGGTCGAGGAGCGGGGCCTATCCATGTATCTAGCGGTGATTCCAAACGCAATCTACAAATGCTACGGGATATGCAGGTGCTGCAGACATCGTTACGAAAAGATGACGTTAGTTGGGATTAAATATAGAATAGGATGGTACTAGCCCCCTGTTGGATGTTAACAAGTTGATTATGAGTGGGAACCATCAAGTTTTTAATGATTATGATGAAAAATAATAATGGATAATATAGATTAAATCCTACAAGGAAAAACTCTTGAACTGGCCTTTAGTGTCATGTTTATATGCGATTTCGGACATAGTGTACAGATTCAAGATGATGTAACTCGGTATCATGGTTGAGTTATTAAATCATGGACATCTGAGGGGTGTAAATATTCATGTGCTTATGATTTGCATGTAAGGTTTAATAGATTCACATCTCAAATTATGAACTGAATTATTTAGATATTTCAATAGGAAGGGAAATTTATCCAGACAGGATATCTGCTTATTTGCAAGGCTCTGGAGTATTGAAAATGCTGTCCAGATTCTCAAGAAAGCAATCGTCAATTTTGACAGTACACTATTGATTGTTGTCAATCCATGATATTAACATACAAAATTACACATGTGCATGTACATGTACCGGTATGTGTATTTGGGCCCTGTTTCATAAAACTTTTATCAATAAAAAGATTCAATAATTGTTATAAGCTACTAAAATCCCTACACTCAATTGGCTAGGATCAAGTTTGTCGTAGACATGTGGCAGTTCTTATTGAAAAAGTTTTATGAAACAGGGTTGTGGTGTACAAAGAAAATTGAAATAAAGAAACAAAGAAAGAAAAATAAAAGAAAGAAATGCACTCCTACACATACTACAATGCATTAGATATTGCTTAAAGCCCCACTGTACTACTTGCTCCCTCTATATAGAAAACAAAGCCTAAGCGGTGCCTGTTGGTCCCCCATGATCCTCTTTTTCTTATGTTAATTGAGAGCTGAGTTAAGGGGATAACCACCTGTCAGTAACCACGTTAATCCCTCCTGACCAAACTAGTGCAGAAGGGCTTTAAAATTAAAATTTCCATCAATGGTACTTCCAGAATAACTGCACATTACATGTACAGTACAGTACAAGTACAGTACAATTGATTTTAGATGTTGATGAATACTGAAATAAAATTGTTGATGTACTGTAGATCAGTACATATGTGTGGGTGCTGTACAAATAATCAGGTTATGTACTCCAAAAAAGAAATAGTTTCTCAATGGCAACTTATCAGAATTTTGTCAACATATATAGTTACAGGAGGTGCTACTAACTTTTGATGCATCATGAGTAGAGAATCTGAGTCATTCAAATAATAAACCAGCAAAAAGTACACTATCTTTGGAAGCCAAATCAGGTTTGATTTCTGTACGATCGCTTTTTGACGCGAGTGTTTCAAGCCATCTTCATGTACTCACAAGTCACATTTATCTTTTGAGAGTGCAATTTGGGTATTTTTACTTGCAATATTGCAGAGCAAAAGCACATGTGAAGTGAATACAAAATACCAGCACTAAACCTCAATTGTAAACAATAATCAATGTTTTGGTCCTTTTACTGGGAATATTTGTAACTTTGCTTGCTTTGGCACCAAACTTTCTCTTTGTGCAGTTATAAATGCTTGATTCGTGTATACTGAATATTCTTCATAGTTGAGTATTCCAATGCATAAGCTTCACATGTTTGTACTGTCTTCAATGTGTACTTGAATGTTGGAAGATTTGATCTAAAATGTTGAAATATTTATTGATGCACAAAGTAGGAGGCTGCATGTATTTTTGTATATATTGTTTTTCATGTTTATAGCTTCATTATAATCTAGTATGCTTTATCTTCACATTCGACAAAGAGGTTATTCTTGCGAATAAATCACTAGTATACTATACATTTAAGGGTGCCAACACTTTCTGTATACAGTGGATATGAAAATCAAAGAGAATAAGAAAAGAGGACAATTTCAAATGTAATTTTTGTTAAAACTAGTATTCACCATAAAGCTTACTCAGTATTCAATGAAAAAGCCAAAAACAAAATATGAAGATGGTCTATGTACACTCTCCCTCAAAAATGACTGAATGTATTATTTAACAGTTTTTATCATATCCATGTACTATATGTATTATGTACATGGTTTCATTGTGTCTGTTTGGTCTAGAATGTTGGAAAAAGCATTTCATGTTCATGTATTTAAAAAGTATTTAAAAAATGTTGAAATACATGTAGGTGTTTAAAGCTCTGTGTACTTGCACTGACATTATATAATCAGACTTCTTCGATTTATTATGTAAATGTATGTAAACAATTTTAATGTTGATATGAAAAAGGAACCGGTACATGTACTGTACATTAGAGATATTACATGTCCATAAAATAAATAAAGGTCATCACACACCTGACAATGTTACTTTAACTGTATTTGTAAAGGAATTGCAATAGAATTAGATAGGGAATTAAAAACAAATGTACATTGTATTTGAGGAACTGAATGATCATTTACTTTTAATGTACAAATTTGTAATTTTCAAGGTATTTTCATGCCATCCAGTCAAAGGATATCTAATCCTATTTCAATTAATTTGAAAATGCAGTTATAGTTGGGTTGTAAGGTGTGCGATGAACTTTAGTTGACCCACCGACACAATTCATATCTGAAGGATTAAATGCTGTATTAATGGTCTCTATTTTTCATCTGTAGCATGCTTCAAAACAATACCAGATTCAGAAATTGGTACAAATAACATGTTTGAATGTATTAAATACAAACATTAAAAAGGAAATAAACAAAATTCCTTTAAGTTTAAGGGAGAAGTACATGTATTATGGTGCACACAAAACAACTGCAAAATAGTCATTATGATACATTGTAAATAAAGTATATTTATTTTCATTTATGCTAGCATTTATCAATCAATAGACAATGAATATGGTAAATAAAATTTGTTTTCAGTACTCATTTTACCACTGAGTTACCAAGTTACTGTGTTTGATTATATGTGCGGTTGGCAGAAGGGTTTGAACCGAAAACTACTTTTCGAATTATTTGCATTTAAAGATTTATATTTAAACTGCTTTTTTGGGGTACCTGAAAAAGTTGGTTTTATAAAAGTTTCAGGCGATTTAGTGCTAACGCCCTTCTGCTTAACGCTTCGTTTTTTACCTGAAATTCGAGCTAATGCCCTTCTGCCAGCCAGGCGACGATATGCTGTTGGGTTTGAAACCATATTTTTGTTGTACCAATCACATGAAAAAATGATTTGTATAAAGCTAGAGAGTATTAAAATCAACCTAAAATTTTTTTTAACCCTCATTCGAATGGCTAACAGGTAAGGAGTATGAAGAAAATAAAGAATAAAATAAAACTGCACACACGGACGGAACCAAACTCAATCTTGGGTTCCGTGTGGTAGTCTACTCGCAAGTCGCTTTTAAGTTAATTTATACTGTAATTAAACTCGCAAAATCTCTTTTCAGAAGAACTATTTGAAGCTCATATTTTGAATATAGTATTAACATGTGAAACTACAAACATATGCAACATATTATATTTTTGGGTGACTGATGCAATGTGTAAAACCAGAGTTGGAGACAGAGATGGGGAGAAAAAGTGAGAGGGAGGAAAGGAGAAGAGAGAGGAAGAGGTTAGTCATAACACTAACCAAATTCCTAACTTCCACCCAGGGCAAAGTTACCATCAGTGGTAAGTTTTGTGCAACGGGCCCTGGACATATCCAACACGAACCCTAAAACTAACAACAAAACAATTGCAACCCCAACCCTAACCCTATATGATGGACAAAATATAGCTTGGAGCAAACATTGTCAGATCATGTGTGGGATCTCTGTTAATACATATCATTTCCCCACATCCTGACCTCAAGTCCAATGGACCATCTCTCCTAGCTGGTCTCAAAACCAACAGCCTAGTCTACTGTTCAGACATGAGTCATGATACCATAAACTGTCTAAACAAAATAATCTGTTGGCAAATGGCAATACTGGCAACCCTATACGTCCGTCTATGTATTATGCCATCAAACACTTTCAAGAAGAAATGAAAGTGTTTAAATTGCCCATGTATTAAAAGAAACAAAGAACACAATGGAACCTTTTAAGCATATCAATCATCAAGTGAGTTATCATCTGAATTTATTATTTTTTAGTCTTGTTTTTTAAAGTGTCTTTGCATTAAGACAAATGGACAAAAATTGCAAAACTTACACATTTCATTTTTAAATATATATTTCACGATATATTTCACTTAATTTGTTTTCCTCTTAAATCTTGCCATTGAGTACACTTAGAATCAATTTCCTGACACGGCATGAAATGATAATAGATAATCAGCATACAATGATTCAAATTTTGCTCATTTGTTCCTTTTCAAATGTGTATGACATAAAATCTCTAGAATTTGCTCCATTCACTCTTGAACCTGCTGCTTCAGATTGGAACATTGTGGAACGAAATTGCAGGGCTTTGTTTGTCCACATTCAAAGGCACAATACTCGAGGGAGATCCGAGTTGGTTTTTATTTTGCCTTGCCTCTCCTCTTCTTCTTTTTACTCCTCGTCAAAAACAATATCTGGTTTCTGTCCTTTCCTCTTCTTCCTCATGTCCTCCATCTTCTTCCGTTTCCTGTTCTTCTCCTTGAAGGCCTCCTCCGCCTGTATAGGTTGGATGATGGTACCCATCTTGGTGCTGACTTTGGGCGTGGTCAGGGCCTTGACAGCAGAGGGGGTGTTCCAGGTGCTGCCAACAGGGGCGCGGATGCTCCTCTCGAACTGCTCCGTGTTGGAGAAGGGGAAAGGGAGACTATTCACCTGCAGGGAAGATGGGGAAAAAATTTAGACATTCAGATACCAGCAGATATGGGAACTACAGTATACCATTATCATCATGATCATCATAACTGCCATCATCATCATCACCATCATGTCTGTACACTTTTCAGTATGTAGACATTTTTTAAAATTCAATTTGATTCATTCATTCATTTGTGGGAGGTACATACGACATGGAAAGTTGCTCTTTCCAAACGCGAACAGGTAAAACATCAGTGATTGAGAAAAGAAGGATCATAAAAAGGTCCACTCCATTATGACATATCTGTACATGTGTGTTGACAGGCCACTTGTCCACATTTATGATGAAAAAATGCATGTCACTTCATGACAAATACCAATACCTATCCATTCTTCTCATTCGTGTGATCCCTAAATTGCCCAATGTACAGGTGTAATTACTCTTGTTCAGTATGCGTTACATCTGTATTTTTTCCCCTTCCTCACCTGATGGATGGCAATTTTCTTGTCTCGATTCTCGTTGATGATGACATGAGCTAACCTGGCATCCTGTCTTGGAGCTTGAGGTTTTGCTTTCATAGTGAATCTGTAAATTAAAGCCAAAGGAACAGTGAAAATGGAGATACTATAGAACATGAGTTCCCTACAGGTGTTCCGGGCGTCAGAGCTTCAATTATGTTAATTGTTAAAAACCGATTTAAATATTTTTCTTTGTAGATTTGTAAATAATCAAAGCAAAACACTTGGACATACAAGGTAATTTTTTTGTTTGTATACACAAAATAATACTGATCTTACTTCACTTTTTAAGTTTTTTTAAGAATTTGCAACAGATTTCCCCACAATCCAACTACCTTCACTTTCACTTGATAATGTTGAATCATGAGGTACCTTCAAAGGATTGGTAAAAGCAGGTGCATTAGTCTTTTAAGTATATCGTGAGAAAATTTACCTTTTCCTTTTCTTCTTAGAAGCTTGCACCCCTGTTCCTCCCCAGTCACCCCACCCTGGAAGGGTAAGGTCGATGTCCTTTGGTTTGTCCTTCTCAATTCTTGCTTTCTTTTCTTCTTTGAACTCTTCAACCACATCATCATCTGCAAATGCCTGCCGGATATTCATGCGGTGCTCCATTCTCTCGTTGTCTCCATCAACTTCATCTCCCTGGTCCACCAGCACCGGCATTGCTGACTTCAGCATCTCCTTCGGTTTCACAATGAAGACTTTGCTCGGGTCTACCATTCCTGAGGATTTCTTCTTCGATTCTTTCTCCTTCTGGATGTTACTGTCTGCATGGATGGCATCGTGAGATTGTAACTGTGGCAACTGCTTGCCTACCTCCTCCAGTCTGTGCAGCCAGTCTTGGTCCTCTAGGGAGGAGTGTGTCTGACGCTCTCAACTCCTTCCTCAAGGATAGACTCCCCTGCACCATCACCTTCCTTATCGTCCTCATCATTCACTTCAATGACCTTGACTTTCTTTCGCTTGCTCTTTTTGTCCACTTTTGTTGACTTAGTCCTTTCTTGCTTTGTAATTCCTTTGCTCATCTTTTCTTTCTTTCCTACTTCTACTTCTTCAACCTGGTCATCATTGCCCTCCTCCTCCTCCTCCTCTTCCTCATTTTCATCACTACCATCCTTCCATTTTCTCCTCTCCTCCTGTATCATCTTCAACATCCTGTGGTCCTTTTCGATCTCATCCTCCTCATCTTCAGCTTCATTCTCCTCTCCATCTGATCCTTCACTATCTCTCCTCGCCTGTACTTCTTCCAGAGCCACATACTCTTCCCCTTTGTTCTCCTCTTTCTCCTCCTTCCCTTTCTCTTTATCCTTGCCAACTGTATTGCCGGTGAACCAGGGATTGTTGATATCGCTAAGTGATGGCTGAGCAGTGTTCTCCTCTTCCTCCTCCTCTTCAGTCCTCTTTTCATGGTTGTCTTCATTCACCTCTGCAATCTTCTCAGTCAATTCATGGCTCTTGTGAAGCTGCTGAGCAAGCTCTTTTCTTGCCTGTACAAAAAAAATAACCCAGAGGACACTAGAAGTAATGAGCTGTGCACAATTTTGCAAAAGGAAATCCTTCACCTACCATATATCATGTTTTTCATTCAGAATGAGTTTGGAAAATATCTTTAAAAGGGTTGCTTCACTGAGTTGAAATAGGTTTTCCTTGAATATTCTCCTTTCTCTATTAATGAATAATCCTAAACTCCATAATTTTTCCTTCCAGTGACCATTTCCACATATCATCACACCCTCCTCCAAGGATCCAAGAGTTGAAAAATTGCAGTATTTTTCAATATAAAGTGTATCCTTCATGATGTTCACTAACACACCGCAGAGTGATACGCATACAGAGTTATTCTTGAGCACAGGCAAGATTCATAAACTTTAAAAAAATACAATGACAGTAGGGTTGACAGAGAGAGAGAGAGGGAGAGAGAGGGAGTGAGAGGGAGAGGGAGGGAGTGTGTGTGAGAGAGAGAGAGAGAGAGAGAGAGAGAGAGAGAGAGAGAGAGAGAGAGAGCGAGCTACTTACTGATATATTGTGCTTCCCGTATCTCATCAAAGTCTTTGCCCACTTTCCAGTGTTCCTATGCTTAAGACTCATTCTTTCCTGTGTGTATGAAAATAGATGGAGAAACAGTCATAGATAATCTTCATGACAAAGTAGGATATATGTTGCAGACATTACTTTGATATAGCTTTTCAAGTATCGGAAGTTGAATTCCAAAATTTTATTACATTAAATGGATGCATTCCACAGCCTGAAAAAACAAACTAAAATACAACATGAACAAAATTTCCTCATGCCATTCATTACCAGAATTGTCATATATAAATGTTTTAAATGTTATAAATGAAAATTCCATTACTGCATATCTTGAAGGTGTATTTAGCAAACTTCATGATGTTCTAGTCTTTACATGAAAATAACCTGACCCCTTTAATGAAACACATAAAGTTTTAAAGAAGGTACTGTTTCTTGTATGCAGCAGCATTATCATTTTCAGCATGTTTTCAAATATATCTTTAAGGGGAAGACAGTAGGAATCTTCAGACATACCGTTGCCCTTGCTCTTTCTAGTTTGTCCATAGTTTCTTTGGCACCTTCAGGGTCATCTTCCATGAGTTCTTCCATCTTCTTAGACTCCTGTCTTTCCTTGCTCTTCCTCTGTATTCGATGGTACCTACATCACAAGACAAAATATCTATTAGCAGGCTGAAATCTAAAGTTCATTATCAGGTTCACAAGCACCGGTATAGAGAACCAGAGTGCTTTCTAACAAAAAGTTCTCCTTATTACGAGATGAATTCTTTGATCTTCTTTGATTCCTGTCTTGCTTTGCTCTTTCGCTGTATACGTTGATACCTGCATCACATGATAAAATCTATTAGTGGACTGAAATATCACATTTATTTTCAGGCTGAAAAGTAGTTGTGTAGAGACAGAGGGTGCTATGTATGGAAACTCTCTGCTTTTAGCAAGATGAGTTCTTCCATCATCTTGGACTCCCTTCTTACCTTTCCTCTCGATGGTATCATCGTTAGCTCTCGACCTCCATCTCATCAACTGTGTCATTATAAAGACACAATTCATGAAATCATAAGATGTTAAAAAGAGAAAAAGAAAGAAAGAAAAAAATAAAGGATTTTCAATATTTCACTCAGAAGAGAATAATGGCTTACTTTTTGCTCTTGATCTTTTTCTGTCTTCTGCACTTGGCCGTAGAAGGACATGAGAGCTCTGTGCTTTTGTAGCTCTGCTCTCCTATCCCGAGCCTGATGATGAATATACAAAGAGGGAACAGAACAGAATGATGTACAGCTCAACGTTCTTCTGACAACAAACAATGCTAACTAGTAATATCATGTCAAAATAGTGGTGTTTTTTGCAAAAAAATATACCTGTGCAAGAGTTGAAACAGGAAAAATCCTCATCCTTAAAGGGATCCGGTAACTTTGTCTCAGATTCTGAAACAAAATCCTGGATTTAGCTCATGCTGCAATGATAATTATAAACCTGTAGGTCAGTCAGGAACCCCATGACTTTTACAAGCCGATAGCCTGTCTGATTATCAAGATATTTATGATTGGAAATTGAAACCAAATTTTGCTTTTTCCTAACGGTTTTCAAACCACTACAGTCTATTGGGAAAAACGAGTATGGTAAAACCGGTCACTCAAAGATTTTTACTTTTTTGAGGCACTTCTTGATCATTTTGAAGCGCTTTTTTTAGGGCTTCAATATTACTCCATATCAGAGACACTGATAACACGTAGGGCCGTGCATCTCAGATTTAATATTGTTAAATGATGTCTTTAATAAAAGAACAATACCCTGAATAGGATTAAAAAATATTCAAATGTCTGTGAATTAGAGCAGAAATATACAGTCTGTCAAGTTTTATCTTTTTATTCTAATTTTACAATGAATTAGAAACGTGTGTCATACCTCCGACAGGCTCATGGCTTTGATAGCCTCTTCTTCAGCCTGAGAGAGTTGTTTGTTGGGTCGCTCAGCAAACTTACTGCCATGCAGAATCTTGTAGACTTCTTGCTCCAATGGAGTGCTTGGCTGGAAGGAAAACAGATGAGAACAGTGTTTTGTCAAACGTAGAGGACAATGGATGGATGCTTATAGACCATTGTAAATATAACATTTTCACAAAATCCATTCCCTTGACTAACCCTGTGTATTACCTGAAAAGAGAATGATTGTCTTAACATATTGCAAAGGAGTGCCTTCCAGTTTTTCTCCTCTCCAATAATAGTTAAGCACAAGAATTTAGACAATAATGGCTTAATTGTGCATACAAATGTCAATACTTGAGAAACAATTCACTGTAAAGTTAACAAAGTCTTCAATTGATCAATATGCCAATACTGGTTGTATAACACATGCTCCAGAGACAATCGCTCTGCAGTTAATCTCTTATACTGACCAAAGTCCTAGATTCAAACCTGGACGAAAACCCATACCTAACCATAATCTAAAACAAACCTAAAATCTGATGGAAACCTAAAGCATAACCCTATATTTTTGACGAAATACAGCCCTGCGCAAACTTCACTGCAGCAAATATCGACTCATCGCCTTACCTTAAACTTCTTGACAAAGTGGTCTGTGGTCTGAAGTCCAACAACGTCTTGATTGAGAGGAAAGGACAGGTGCTCAGCTTTACGATTGGTCTGGACTACCTGGTCCCATTTGGAAACCTCCTTGCTGACGCCCTCATAGGCCATCGTCCGCTGGATCTGCTCAGGTCAAAGGTTACATTCACAAACAGTGTGACATTTGAAATTCAAAATTCCTCTTAAATAAATGAATACTTTAAATAGGAAATTTTCATAGTTGTATACAGTAGTGAGCAAACAATCTATTATACAAAATGTCTACTTGATATACTGGAAGAGCTTGAACAATTTCAAAGTAATATAGCAAACATAAATCATACTACCAAACTTGGACACATTCATAGCATCATACTACAGTGAAAATTGTACATAAAGACTGCTCAAGGGAAACATGAAGGTGGCCTTTGAAGGTAGGTGATCTTTATGTACAGGTTCTTTTAGTACAGGTTTCAATGAAAAACCATATTCAAGGGCAACAAAAACTGTGGTCTTTATAGACAGGTGGTCGCTGAAGCAGGTTTGACTGTACAAGTCTTCTGTTTAATAATCATGATCAATCTCTGCCGATCTCTGCACATACCTTCTCTGCTTCATGCTTGTGTAGGGGAGTGGGCAGAGTCTTCCGTTTCTGGACATTGTTCATCTGTTTCTTCAGTGCAGAGTGGGATGGGGTGTTCTTCAGAGACCCCATGAGATCATGGATCCAAACTCCTTTTCCCTGGACTGGTGGAACCAAGAACATAGTAATAGACATTAGTAAGTTTAATACATATACCCAGAGGTGTGTTCAGACAGGTTGTGTATTCAGACCGACAGTTGATGTAAAACAGTAATTTGAAGAAGTTTACAAGCAATGCTTCATAAATCTTCTAAGACTAATATGTTGGACAATATTATAAAGGACAAATATTCATGATGGTTAGTGTTATTTCATGCATACATTTCTTTCAATCTGAATGCAAAAGAGAAGGCTTTATGTTTGTTAAGTGTCCAGACACCCAACTCCCTTTCCTCATTTCAAATGATGCCAAAACGAACTAATGTGCAAACAAACAAATCAAGAAACAGACAAACACACCCTCTATTTGGAGCCAGTAGGGTGTTAACTCTGTATTGAAGTATATGGTTTAAAGGTAATACAAAGTTTTGGTATGGGGTCATGAATTTGGTTCAAGTGAACATATTGGAAGCATATGCGATTCTACAATATTCAGTGATCGTTGTCGCGGTTGAAACCGAGTCTAAAGTGATGAAATTGTAAATAATAAACTCTTTATGTTGTATAGCTCCTCTCAAGGTCAAGATATTAATTTAGCTATAAAACAATGTAAAATCGACCGATTGGCTATTCCCGTTTGGAAATTATATATCACAACTGCATATTCTGAGATTTTTCGCGTTCGCAGCTACCATTGAATGGCAGTATAGGCGCTATTTGAAATTTATCCAAATTTACCGAGTACCGTAAATTTTGATATTCAATTTTTCTCAAAAGCAAAAGTGTTTTAGGGGCTAAATTTTCTGGTGCTTATAATACATCCACAGGGGCATCCAAATACATCAGAATCGTAAAGAATCACTATCCAGCCAATTTTCAAAATTTCCCCAAACTTTGTATTACCTTTAATACCCTTTTAGCTCCTAACAGACAAAGAAAGGATTTAGGATAGAATTAAAAAGTAACATACATTGCAGCTTTGTAGTAAATTTAAGTCATTTTCTTTGTAATGTCATCATTTCCATGCAAGCAATGTTTAGTAAGTTTCTAACTTCTAGATGATAAAAAACTTGAAAATGTATGGAATACACATGCAGCTATCCCACCCCTTACAGCCTTGTCATTGAGATAGAATGGTCTTAATAAAAGGAGAAAAGCGTGTGTTGCTTGAATGGGACCTACTTACCATCCTTGGTATTCAGCTGGTATTCTGAAACTTCTGCACTGGCTTCTGACCTCTGTTTGACTTTTGACCTGCATATTATCAAAAAAGAGAGGCACAACATCAATATGATTGGGTGACAATCTCGATCAATACTCAGGAGAGATGTTTTGACTTCCAAGCGAATGTTAACAAATGAAGAAAATCTAAGGAATGGTTTCATCAGTATAATCTTGCTTTGTTTAATTTGAAACTGCAAATATTACACACTGAAAAATAATGTAAAGAGAGTTCTAACTGCACTTTATGAAGATGAACAAGAAGTGGGGGACATCTAGGGTTGACAGGGAGAGAGAGAGAGAGAGAGAGAGAGAGAGAGAGAGGAAAGTGGAGAAGAAAGAGAGGAGAGAGAGGAAAGTGGAGAAGAGAGGTGTAAGAGAATGGGATAGGAGCTGAGACAGGGAGAGAGAAAGAGAAAGAGAAAGAGAGAAGTGGACTTTAAATACAAACTGGAGCATGTGCAAGGAGCAAGTCTACTGCCACAAGGAAAGAATGAAATCATTAATTTCTAGCAAAATGAAGAATCCATCTTGCCATTTCGTATATTTTGGATGGTCCTAAAAAGTACAAAATATCTTGAAATGCATCATGCTCACCTCCTTTTTGTTTCCATGCCGCCAATGGCTTCCAAGAGTTTAGAATGTCTTGAGTCGTTCTCCAAGTCATCCTGTTTATTGAGATAAGATGAAAGCGGACGGTCAGTCACACTCAGTCTCCTTTTAAAAAATTCCAAAACACTTTCAAAGAGGTGCTCATTATTCAAATAGGTCGAACAGCAAAAAACCCAGGTTTGCTGCTCAAAAGTTGCAACAGTTTCCATCTCTGCTGTAATTTTTTTGTAAAATACTTTAAGTCAAATAATCGGTAAGAATGCTGAAATTGAAATAATTTAAAAAGGAAATTGAAAAAAAAGAGGGATTACTGTCATTCCCAACTAAAATTGAAAAGAAACAACAACAAAGAAACTAATTCAAAATGGTTTACTACTAATCATAAATGTAAGTAATAAATGTAGGTATTCACCTAGTTGCCTACTGAAGATAGCATCTTTCATAACATAGTAATACAGTAACACCTCATAAACTAAATGCTAAAAAAGAAGCTTTTATCACAATACTGGGTTTGGAAAACAAGTCTGAAATTGTTTTCCATAATTAAATTGTTTTAAAAGTTTTAAAGAAATATATAAAAATGGAAACTATGCAAGATTCCTTACTTTTCATCTACTGAAGACAGCATTCATTATTTTCTCTTTCTTTTTTACCATATCTTTGGTTTTTCTCCTTTTTAACAGAATTCTGGGTTTATCAATTTAGTGCTAATTTGAATTTTTGATCAACCATGAAGCTTTGAAAAGGCTCTCCTTTTAGTAGCTTTTGAACATAGCGTCTAAAGAATGACTTCCATTTTTTCTTTCATTTTTATTTCTTTCGCCTCTCTTCACTTTCTTTATCACTGGGTGCATTATGCATACATTACTACTTGCCCAGTTGGGCTTCAGTTGTGTACATGTAATTCATGCCATCACATGCCCAGTTAACAAATTCACTTTCCTTAAATTTTCTTTCCATTCATTAAAAAGTCTAGTACATTAATACAGTGTACATAATTTGTGAACCTTGTGTAATTATGTGATCAGTGTAATTTTTTCCTTCAAAACTCTGTATGCACACATTTGATGGTTTTTCTACATATATATAGAGATGTTGCTTATAATTTTATTCTCTCAGCAAGTGACATTTGAATAGCAAAAATAATGAAAAGTCCAGGTTTGCTGTCCAATAATTTCCGGGAGTTTCCAGCATTGCTTTAAAACTCTAAAAAGGACTCTGTCACTGATTTTGGAACATTAAATCTTTTCGAAAATAATATCGCTAGTGACACTCCCCGTCCAGCCGGCCAGCACCGGTCGATTCCATTCAGCAGAGGGGCCGAGCCAGCGGCCCGTTGATTGGTTGAGCTCGCTATTGCTTCCGCCCAGCAGGCGAGCCGAACCAGCGGCCTGCTGATTGGTCGAGCACCGTGTGCGTCGACCATTAGGCCATTTGCATAATTAGCCGAACCAGCGGCCTACTGATTGGTCGAGCACCGTGTGCGTTGACCATTATGTGACTCTCACACTCTGCCGTGTAGGCCTACCGTGTGCCACCGTGCGCGAAAATGTCTGTGGACGGTGGAGAACGGCGAGGGCACACGGTGGTTCGTTATCAAAGCGGGCAACACGTTAATAGGCGTTGGCGCTTATTTACACCAGTGGGACCCGCGAAAGTTTTGGGCATGTTCAAAACTTTGGCCGGTTGGCACCGCCGCAAGTAAGCGGCAAGAGGACGGTGTTGAACGGTATGAGGACGGTATGAATACGTTATGAAAACGGTCACACTGTATGAACACGTTCACAACACGCTCATAACCCGTTACAGAACGGTGATGAACGGCCGTTCAAATCGGGGTATTTATGGCAGTCGTGTCATGACGTCAGCAGTCCGGGACTTGCTCACAGGACGCTCCGAGCGGTGAGGGGACGCTAAGTGACTGGTAGGTGGCTGCTACAAACCCGGTGCACACGTTCGAGACCCGGTATGGGCCTGGTATGGAAACGGTCAAAATTTTCAACAAAAGTCAATCTGGGCGGTGAAGACGGTAGAAGCACGTTCAACACCCGGTATGCGCCCGGTGAGAACGGTCAGAAGATGGCAACGAAACGGTGAAAAGATTAATTTTATGATTTTTTTTTTTGCGGCCGGGGACAAGTTCGCTCAAAACCCAACGTTCTGGACTCTGTTGTTTTTTAATAGCCCGGCAGGTGGACGGTAGGCCTACACGGCAGAGTGTGAGAGCTCCATTAGGCCATTTGCATAATCAGCCGAACCAGCGGCCTACTGATTGGTCGAGTACCGTGTGCGTCGGCCAATAGGCCTTGTGCATTATTGTTTCCGATTATCGATCGAATTATAGACCGTCGCGCCGGTCCTTCCGTAGAGTATAAAGCACCCTTGCTTACATTAGTTTTTATCACCTGACGAAGTGTTGCAGCGGCGCACGAAACGTTGAGATCTTTTAGATTCCTTATTGACCACATTGCGAGACAAACGAATATCACTAGCGATATTATTTTCGATACTACATCCGCAATGAGTAATATATTTAGCATTATTAAATCTTTTATTAATGATAAAGCTGCCAAAATGATAATGAAATTAAAAATAAATTACCGGTAACAGAAATAAGAATAAACTTTTGTTGCAATTGGTACATGGCATAAGATAAGGCAATAGGAGTCATTAAGCAAACCCCAATCTTTCCCCCCCCCAACAATTTTAATAGTTTTCTATACCCCTCCCCCCCACCAAAAACAAAACAGGGGGCTCAACAGAAAACAAACTCTAATACACCCTGTAGTAGAGGCGCACAGCCGAGATGAAAGATTCTTTCCTATTTGGGAGACTTTTGTCAAGATTTTCACTAGCCTGTTTGGGAGACAGTATCCCATTTGATTTGGCATGCCAATTTCCTTTATTTACATTTTCTGCAAAGGAATTACCAAAATAATATTATGATGAGCAGATTCCATATGAAAAATCACCCTTTCTGTCTGTCTACTTTAAAAAGTAACCAAACTTTTTGTTATGATCCACACACAATACCAATCGATTCCTGAACTCAGAGAAGGCAAAATTTGGCTGGGAAAAAGTGCATGGTTGTTGGTGTCGTTTCTTTTGCACTTTTGAAAGTTAATTAAATCTCCAGTTTGGGGGACAGCCTCTCAAGTGGGAGAGAGTCTCCCAAACCGATTTTGTATGCCACTAGCCTGGAGCACTGCTTTACCTCATCTTCACTCGCACTGATGTCAGGGTGAGAACCGGCACCATCATCATCATCATCGCCCCTTCCAACATTGGAAGCCTGAAGGCTGGAGGAAGAAAAAAGATAAATTTGCTTCACATAAAATAATCACTCCTGACAATGTCATTTAAAAAAAAAGGAAACAAAAAATAAATCATATTTCTCTGCATGTCGCACCTTTCAGCCAGGCAACATAATCATGACATACGCATAATAAGACTTGTTTGTCCAAGAGTCAAGACCAAGCCAGATAGAAATTTTTCTAGACAAGAGTCTAGCTGCGATGAGTGCACCTGGCCCTGGCCCTGTGACATCAATGACAAATGTGTGATGGACATTGTGCCATCCTGTTGAGTTGAGTTTTACCAATTATACCCAATTACCCATGTTTGAATATTTTTGAAATTTAATTTTTGAATACCGGGGTAACACTTTTAAGTTTTAGTATGCAGGGTTTGACACAACCAGTTGACTGGAAAAGTCTGGAATGCTGGATGACATCGAAGAGAAGTCACGTCCGGCTTGGGTTTAATAAAATTAATTGTAGACCCTACCTAAATTACAAATAAAACTTGCTAATGTCACATGTCAGGATGCTGGACGAGTCTAAATTAATCCAACCTTTGAAACACAAATGGTAGACCATGACCATGTATGATCATGATGTAGACAGCTACTGAGCCTTTTCATAGAGGGTCTCATTTTCATGTTAATCAGTTTATCATTATCCGTCAGTGTTTATGATAATATAAGTCATGAGCATAAATGATGAGAAAGATGAGATTTAGAGTTAGACCTACGGATACGTGACTAGACTAGACTATGCTTAAAGATAAAGACCAGTTCTGGACATGCGATTGCATCGTGAAAGAAACGTTGTGGAATCGATCAGAAAAGGTTGATCATCTAGCATATAAGTATTGGTGTGTACTGCAAGGTTCTGGAATCATCAAAATGATAAGAAATTTGGCCCAGTCTTGGTAAAGTTACAAGCACTGTACACAGAAAGATGTATACGGGACTATGCGACCACGTGCGCGATATCTATTTGGTCCCAATAGATATAATAATTTACCAAATATATCAATTAGTAGGCGGTTTCCCGGCAAAATTTGTATAATCACGTATTAGTCAACACATATTCTTTCACATGATTGGTAATGAGAGCTTCCATTTCATTTTTTGAGAGAGGGGCGTTTCCAAAACTGGTCTTTACCTTTAACCTAATATTACTGTCCTTATTTTATTCATCGGCATAACCATGCATGATAACCATACTCCATCATTTTGTCCATAGTCCATACCCACTCCAGCAATTAAAGCATAGAGAGTCAATACTGCGTATGGACCTCTAGCGCTGTACCATGTGCTAATACAGTAATAGGCAGCAATTTCACACGTGAATAGTCAATACACTTAAAACACACAAATGCACACAATCATGCCCATAAAAATTAAAACTGTAAGCAAGTTTGACAGTGGACTCACGATTTTAATTTTTAAAATTAAATTATTCTTTATAAAATAGACTAACGTACATCGGTGAGTTGAAAAAATTGTATTTTACTGCTATTTAGGTGTCATCAATTGTCACTAAAAGAACTGATTTTTAGTGAAATCAGTTTAGTTTTGTACAGTGCCAGTGGTGTTTGAAATGTTGAGATCAATAAAACAGATTTTACTTTTATTTTTAATACACAGCCAGGAATGCATGCAGGATGGCAGGATAGCGATGCAGCTATGATAACTAATTTAAAGTTGATAATTACCTTAGCAAGACGTCCATCGTCAATGTTCCTATCTATCAAAATACGTTGTGTGAAAAGGCCCAAATGCTCTCTTGTTCAAGCTGTGACTTGATCTTGACCTGGCTTCGACCCTCGTAAAACTTCTTTGATCCAGCGCTAGCGCGTATAGCTAGCTCAGCTGCGTGTTCTAAACAAAACCCACGCCGCTACAGTCCCGTCAACATTCGCCCCAAAAGCGCTCTTACTCTCCACTATAGTACTACCTGTACTCTGCTCAGGGCCAGGCGCACGTGTGCAAAGTTGAAGACGATCGTTCTCGGCTGAAAATAATGCAATTTATTTTAATTAAATAAATTATTGTACCAACCTATTTGGGTTGAATATCATTAATATGTTTATCAGAATATTATTTCGAGATTTTAAAATATTAGGAAGAGTAAATGAGGCTTTTGGAGGTCAAGCGAAGTGACCTCAAGTTGACCTTTCTCAGGAAGATCCAGAAAAAGATTGTCAGCGAAGTTGCACCGCTTTATAAATTATAGACACAACTCAGTGAACTGAAATCCTGATATGAGAAGAAGTCTGTAATCCTTAACATGTCTACTGGTTTTTATTTTGAAATATGAGTTCCAAGTCACATTCCAATTCATTATTGGCAGGTATGGTACTTTATGACTTTCTAAATATTAAGACTTTTTAAGTTCACTTTCCGTTGTGCATGGCATTGGCTTTGGCTTTTCAGTGTTTCTCATTTGTCTTGTGTGTATTTGTGAATTGTGTGCGACTCGATCTCGACTAATGTAGCTAGCTAGCTATGCCTTGACTTTGACTGACATGATGACGTCTGACTCTGTTCTGACTGACTCTAGTTCTGCCAGTCTGAGCTGAATGAGGCTGAAGCCAGGCCTGAACATAATTGAGCCTAACTGAGAGATCATTATCTGATAATGATATGAAATGGCACAAGTGGGACGGATGAAGTCAGTCAGGAACATGAATTCATGACGACATGAGACATGAACAAGAATGTTTCTGCAATTCTGGAGCTGGACTCCTGGAGGTGTGATTTGTGAATTATGATTGAAAAGGACAGAATTAAAAATAAAATGTGAAATAGCACTGCCACTTGACTAGGCCCACACATAGCTGCATTATTATCCTGGCTGTGTATTAAAAGCTGTGCTATTGATTCTCAACATTTCAAACACCACTGTACAAAACTCAACTGATTTCACTCAAAATCGGTACTTTAGTGACAATTGATGACACCTAACTAGCAGTAAAATACTTTATACTAAAATTATTTCAACTTACCAATGTTAGAAAGAATAATTTAAAAATTCAAATTGTAAGTCTACTGTCAAACTTGCCGATCAGCCACATCGGCATGATTGTGTGCATTTGTGTATTATAAGTGTATTGACTATTCATGTGTGCAAATGCTGCTTATTATTATTAACACGTAGTGCAGCGCTAGAGGTCAATACACAATAGCATTGACTCTCTATGCTTTGCTGGAGTGACTTGGCAAGTTGGCCTAGATCTAGACCTCTTTCGTTTGTTAGCCTCTGATTTGGGTAGGGTCGGCTCCCATAGGCGCTCCTGACGTCCTGTGCAAACTCGGTGTTCCAGATCTGGACACCAAATTCCGGCCAAACTTTTGGACTAAAATGTCACTTTAGCGGATTCATATCCGATGCGTTTATTTTTGTTAAGTCTATTAAGTCTAGGCTAATATACATCAGTTCCACTTACCAGATTGACTATATGATGCATTTAAAGGTCTTTTTTCCCGGCTTTCTCCGGGGGTTTTTGTCGAAATTGAACTCAGCTCCGTGTTGAAATTGTTACTGCGCATGCGCTGCAAAAATTTCAATAGGCCTACCGAGCGGAGTTCAATTTCGACGAAGAAAACCAGAAAAAAAAGACCCTCTGAAAATTAACCTGATTAATAAGTGCAGTGACTGAGTGAGGCTGCACGTTTTAACGTCTACATTGTACATGTGTACAAGTCATTAGCCATGCTTCGTGCACCAAATTGTTGAGGTTTTTCGCTGGAAAAGAGGCTAGTCTATGGCAAGAGTGGTAGTTTTAAAAGCATCTAGTAAAACTCTGAGAGAGATGAAAATGCAAGGTTTGCAGTAATTCATTTACATACATGTGCATTGTGCAAGTACATGATCATCCCTGTATACATGTAAGTACAAGTTGAGGACCTGTTAAATTGGTTGAACAGAATTTCACTTACAGTATACATGGGTACTGTACATGTAGATATGAACTTGACGGTCAAAAAGTCTTCTTCTTCAGAATGTTAGATCAGTTTAAGTTTGACTTGTAGCTAGATTTTTGTTCAAATTTCACCTTGTTTTTATTTTTGTACATATGATGGTTTCTTGTTATTTGTATTGACCCCTGGTCAATCTATCCACTTACACTTACACCTACATGTACTTACCCACTTGTAATTGCTGCCCATGTTCAATTGTATTGCAGCCCTTAAAGAAGTAGATCTGAGAAACCCATCGCTGGGGTTCTCGCAGAGTTTCACTGTTTTCAACCAACAATCCTCTTCACCGGCAGTGAGCAATAGTTCAACAAGAGCTTCGTCATCAACAGAGTAAGAATAAAGAAGATTTGAAACATAGCATTTAATAAACAAAATCAGATTTCTAAGACGGTTTCAAGTAGGTATCACAATGATATTTTTCAAAGTGCCTAAAGTTGCTAAGCTTTGTTGATTATCTATTAAAGCTTAAATATATTGGAAAAAGCATTTTGATATTTTATTTGTTCAATTTGACTGTCGACTTATTAAAATATGATTATTTGAAAAGCATGGAAAAGGGCCAATTTTTGTATAAATTAGCGTAATGTGATAATTGGCCATGTCTGGCCCAACATATTCCAGAAAGGAATGCTTCAATGAGCTTGAAACCAAGTGTTCTTATGTTCTCTACTGCATAAAACAACAATATATTTTTTTCAATCCATAGAAAATATCACTTTTTTATTTCGGATCTTTTGAAATGCATGTAAAGCACTTTTTGACAAGCATAACAATTCGCCATTTTTTTATTGCCGAAACATGGATAACATTAAGGCTGTGCATAAACGTGTAATGAGGTACTCGAGTACATTCCCAGGCTTTCAGACGGTTACTCGAATACTCGGCGGCCATTTTTTATTTAAATTTTTTTTTTTTTTTAAATAGTTTTTACTCACACAAATAAGCCTGAGTCGGTACGGTCCCGACTTTTTTTTCGAAGCCGACGCTCCGATAAAAATAATACAAAGATTCTATGTCACCTAAGAAAAGGATTACTGTATGTCGCAACGCGGACTTTGGACTCGCACGCCATTGTCACCGAAGAAAAGGATTATGTCGCAATGCGGACTTTGGACTTGTGCAGTCATTGTTACCGAAGAAAAGGATTGTGTCGCAATGCGGACTTTGGACTCGGGCAGCCATTGTCACCGGAGAAAAGGATTATGTCGCAACGTGGACTTTGGACTCGCACGCCATTGTCACCGAAGAAAAGGATTATGTCGCAATGCGGACTTTGGACTCGTGCAGCCATTGTCACCGGAGAAAGGATTATGTCGCAATGCGGACTTTGGACTCGGGCAGCCATTGTCACCGGAGAAAAGGATTATGTCGCAATGCGGACTTTGGACTTGCGCAGCCATTGTGACCGAAGAAAAGGATTATGTTGCAAAGCAGACTTTGGACTCGTGCAGCCATTGTTACCGAAGGGGATTATGTCAGCACTTTGGAGGCCTAGCTACCTTGCTCAGAAAAGATCTCCTGCATAAATTGACACCTTCTATTAAATATCTTCCCTTCAAATTAGGAACGTAGGTAAGCTTTAAATAGTATTCTTTATTCGCATTATGTTAAGACACAGAGATGGTTGTATAACCACTGAAAAAATTGCAAAAAAATGGCGGCCGAGTATTTGAGTACGAGAAATCATACTCGAGCAGTTGATAACAGTGCGATTACTATTCGAGTACTCGTCGCAGCCTGAGTTTACATGCATTTTCAAATCCACATGAATTCATAACCATACATCACAGTGGACTGAGGTTCGAGGGTGTGTTTGTATGTGTGGACCTAAGCCTTTTCTACAAATATGGGGCAACACAGCTGTCTAGAATTTGTTTTATATGGATTCAAATATGCCTCAAAACCACTGTGCAACTTCATAATTACACGTACTGTAAGCAGAACGGACCGTTTTAAGCTGCATTTTAAACACAGGTAACTCATCAGTCAAAGAACCTACAACCTGAAACTTTAAAATGTGCCCTGTTTAGACTAGTAAATTGATTAACAGTACTTTTTAAACATGTTGCAGCTTAATATTTTATCTCTTTATACCCCCAGAAATTACAAAATAAAGTCACATTTCCCTAGCTCACCGATTTGTTTCACATACAACGGCATGACATTTATGAAAGAAAATAAACATAACTATGTCAGCTTGTAGTTACTCATAACACATGCATCAACAGACACATACCTCCATACTCAAGAGTCAAACTCAGTGTAAATCTCATGAAATAAATGATCAAACCGAATTTCATTTAAACTGTGAAATTATTGTTTTTATTTAATAATTCTTCTCTTTAATAACTCACAAGCAAAGATTTGATAGACAATATGCATGAGCTCATTACAGAATGCTGTACATTACGCTTGCTCAATGTTTACATGTTCACTGTTGAGTATAAATGAATTCAGCTTTTATTTGAACAAATATCTCATGTCAAGTATGAGTAGCTGACAACAACTGAGTGATATCAATGAATACATTTCATTATACTATGTCACATCACTGTTGAGTATAAATGAATTCAGCTTTTATTTGAACAAATATCTCATGTCAAGTATGAGTAGCTGACAACAACTGAGTGATATCAATGAATACATTTCATTATACTATGTCACATCGTAAAATTAAAGTATGTAAATGTGACAAACTTTATCACATCATGACTCCTGATATCTTCAGTCAACTTATCAAAATACAAATCAATCTCAAGTTGGCATATATTGGGCACAATTAAAAGCATGGAAAAAGTTATGGCGCTAGTTCAGAAGTGTGCCCATACATGTACTTTGGATCCGTGACTCGCGCATGGAGAGTACCCTACTACAACATAGCCAAAATCAACTAAATCTCCAACAATTGTGTATATTACAATGTCTTTGTTTTTAGGAAAAATACTCCAAAGAAGATAAGAAAATTGACACGAAACAGGTAAGAAAGATAACGACTTTCAAATCATGACCATTACTGTATATGAACAATTGTTGAAGATTTGGTTGATTTTTGGTATCTTACATGTACATGTATAGTAGGCCTAGGGTACTCTCCACGCCAGAGTCACGGGTCCAAAGTATGGGCACACTTCTGAACTAGCGCCAAAGTTATTGAGTGCATATTACTAAACTTAGTACATTTATACATGTAGTGCACGTAATGCAATGCAATCTCGTACGCATCGATGCCACAGCAAAATTCAAAATCAATTTTCCACATCATGTAAAACCCATACTCAGATCATTCAGATCAATAATACTGACAGATCTTGTTTTAAAAAAATAATAAGTCTACCAATTTTTCTGTTCAAGTCTTGAAATTTGGCATTAATTTCGCATTCTGCAGTTTCATAGTCAAACGATGATTCAGCTTTCATTGAGCTGCAAGCCGACATTTTGGATCACTATCGCACCGCCGTGCTGAAATATGCGCTGCAGGTGTATACCGTATTTCAATGGCTCTGCGCTGCTATGCCATCTCGCAGCCAACATTGGCAATGCATTCATCATATTCTTTGATAAGTTCACTTTATTTTGATATGAATCTTGTGATAATTTTTATTCATTATTCGTTACATATTAAGCGTTGAAATATTGATCTTAATATTTGAAGGAAAATTTATTACCTTACCCCCATCTATCTTATATGAAATTAAATCTGAAAGTTCCCTCTTTCTATCTATCAACATTTCTAAACGTATATCACAATGGCGTAAAAGCGCATTGGACTAAAACTAGCACCGCGCAACAAAAAGTTTTCACAATGGCTGGCGAAACGCATATGACTGGACAAACTTGACTTTTGGAGTCTCATATCTCAGTAAGTTATTGCTCGATTTTAATGAGAATAAGACAGATGAGTAGTCCATACATTCAGCTGCCATATGATGCCTAATATTCCCAAGAAAATACAAGTTTGATACAAATTTTGCCTGTCAAAAAAGAATGTTTTTGCCCGGTTGCACAGCACTTGACCCACATAAAAAGTGTTATACTGCGATACCTATTTCAAGTACTGTAAAAACTGAAAAATCTCATATGTTGCTACATGTACATGTATCTATGATTTTAATAACCTATGATATGTGGAATTACAGTTTTTATAATTTATGTTGTTGAACCCGTAGTCCCGTACATGTAACTTGGTAGTAGATTTTGTCCATACCTTCTTCCATTTACATGTACATTGTGATGTTGAACCAAATTGAATGAAATAATTAATATTGACATTACAGGTGTCATTTTGAATGATATTGTGGATTTGTGGAGTACTTTTTGGTGTTTTAAACAATTAATTCAATTCAATTCAATTCAAGGTATTTTATTCACTCATTGTAGCCAAAGGCTAAACTACAAGTGAATTTACAGAATTAAAAACATTAAAGACATCATACAAATTAAGAAGATCATACACAATATTATAGAAATACATATGAATGCAAATGAAAGGAACTATACATGTATAATGATAACATCTAAGTATCGCATACAAACAAAAACAATTTGGGAATTAAAATATAGATGTTATCCACTTTTCATCAGGATTGAAAGGCTTATATATATTAACTTAAGTTGTATCCGATGGTCAAAATTAATGATAAATTGATATTTTCTTTAGTAAGCTTAATTAATGGAGTCTAGAAGTACGAGGTTTCTATTAAAATACAAATAAAGGTATAATCAAAAGGAACAAACATGAATTATTAAATCGATCTGAATAAAGTTTACAAACAAATCAATACAAATTCACAAGTGATTATATGGCTATCTCAATCATAAGAAATAGACTGGCAAGTGATCAATAAAGTAGACTTCGGTTGTATTAAATAATTAAGATGGGTATTCTTAAACTTAAGAAATACTTGAAACGTAAATTAAATGAGTGTAAAAGAACGTACGGCGTTTCTATTGAAAGTACAATAAATATGAATTATAAAATCGATCTGAGTAAAATTTACAAACAAAACAAACATCTATACAACTGTCACTGTCAGCGAAGATGGATTTCTATACGATCATTCAATTAATCAGTAATATGTATCATGTGGCTGGTATTGATTATATTCACATTCACTTTACTTCTTATTTTCAATTCTCTTTTTCTTTTGGTGGACCTAGTAGCGAAGAAGTTCAAGTGATCAGCTCCAATACATCAGATTCTTCAAACTCATCAGCACCACAACTACACTTAGTCCTGTCAACTCGACATCGTGATCCTCAGGTAAAGGAAATTATTAACAGGCAGCTGTCTTGCTGTCTCTTTCCTGCTCATTCTGATAAACCCTCATTATATCCTACAAGTTGTAGAGGTAATTTTATAGTCATGTGGTTCGAACATTCCTTTGGACATCATGTGAAGGTTATGGGTTCAAGCCCCAGCATGGTGCTATTACGTCTGTGCTTTGGTATGACATTTATCTACATTTTCCTCACTTGACTTTTTAGCGTATTACATGGTATGGTACATGTCATGACGGACTCATTACCCTGCACAATGGCAGTAGGTGCTAGGGCCACAGCAATGAGTTACAAAAGTGTACAGAGAGGTTTTAAAGTGGTATTTGCTACATGAAGTGTGTATACACAGACTGTTATGTAATTAAACAGTTCATTTTTATTATTATTACTTGTTTTGTAATTTGTATATATACTCGAGAAAAGAAATACCAAATTATGAGGACACTCGCAATCTTCCTCTCTCACTATTAATAGAGGATTTTGAAAAGTAAATTATTCTTCAAATCAAAGTAAATAGTGTTTTTCTGTCTTTAAATGATCTCAACTCAAATTTATTCAGTCCTTGATGTTTATTGACTTTTGAAGGTTTAAATTACATAAACTAAATGATTAATGTAATCTGATTTGTTCCAATGGGCTTTCTTCATGTTTTCTTCTGCTTTTGTTTCCAGACATATGACAGAAAAGATACCAAAGCAATCCCAAAGAAAGGTGCATCACCAGGCAAACAGAGTTCTCCAGGCTTCAATCAGAATACTCGGGATGGTTGGCAGATACAAAAAAATGAAGTCAAGCTCAACATTTTAAAGGGGGGAGGTGACAGGTTGGTCAATTTACATTTGTCTTCTTGAAATTTCTAGAACGACTTTTTATGCCTCCGCAAAGAAGTAGCCAGAGGCATTATGTTTTCATGTTGTCCGTCCGTCCGTCTGTACGTCCCGTTCTCGTGATCGCGTTATCTCAAGAACCGATCGATGGATTCCCGCCAAACTTGATCATGTATGTATCTTGCAAAGCTAATGAACTGATTAGATTTTGGGGTCACAAGGTCAAAGGTCACAGGGCTCATTATGTATGCAAAAATAGTTTGTGATCGCGTTATCTCAAGAACAGATTTATGGATTACTATCAAACTCCGGACATGTATGTATATTGCAGAGCCAATGAACTGATCAGATTTTAGGGTCAAGAGGTCAAAGGTCAAATGTCATGGGGCTCATTATGTACATGCAAAAAAAGCTTGTAATCACGATATTCTGAGAACCTGTTAATGGATTACAATCAAACTTGAAGTTTTAAAATTGCTTCTGTTTTGGTTTGTAAAATCGCTCTATGGCGGAGGCATCATTTTCGACTGCGCGCAGCTGAAGATCCATCTAGTTTGGATTGTACAAAGATATTTTATTCATCTTGTCAATAGAGTATCGAAGTGCTATTGCTAATGTCATATTTGCTTGTCATCCAGGTTACTGGTTTTAAACATTGGAGCCTTCACATGAGGTACACCATGAAATCATATAAGCAACAGGCTGGAGCAGGGCAAATTCTGTGATCTCCACACCGTTGATTAGCACAAAATTGTTTGGAACCAACAACCTTGACAACTCAGCCAGTATAATGTCACAGTTCAGTATTCTAGTGATAGCTGGTAGATCTTATTGTACAAATAATTTAGAAAGACATTTCTTGCTACTACAGTGTATTAAATGCAATTTTTGGTGTTTTTAAATTGTGACATACAAAGAGATTTGTTCAATTGATTTACAAAGTTTGAAGTGTAGTTAATTTGTATTGTCAGATGGAGACAATTAGAAATATTTTCAAGATACAAAAAATAATGTAGAGATCGTCACCTGTAAGTAAGAATAGATGTGGGTTTTAAATGTTTCCAGCTCCGATAATATATTCAAACCTTGTATAAAATTGCAACCATTGATTAGTTATCACAATCAGTATGCTTAACTGAGATCAAGAAATCCTCTTGTCATGCTAGCATCACCCCAGCTGCAATACTTGAGAAGGCTGGTCAGTGCAGAACTGCAATGAATAGCTCCTCCCCGCAGAGTGGGGGTCGTGGAAGGGGGCGAGGCAGAGGCAGAGGCAGAGGCAGAGGGAGGGGCAGAGGGGACCATGACAACCAAGGCAGTGGAAGGGGGCGGGGCCTTAAAGGCAATGCAACAGGCTTGAACATGGCAGGGTAAGACATTGTGTAAGACATGATTGAAAGCATGGATTTTTTTCTTCAAAAAGAAAGCATTTTTAACATAGTTAAATCAAATATATGCATGCAATGTCTACAAATGCCATTTTCTGTACATGATCTCCCACTTTCTGTTTACGTTGATGGGTCATCTTGCCTCAGTAGACTTTATTCTGATCTGTGTTATTAAATGAAGAAAAAAAAAGTTGACTGAGAAAGGAAAAGAAAATGATATTCATACTTTTAACATGCAACCAAAGAGGTTGTTCTTAATGTGAAATAGTGAATGAAATAATTTTTTTTTTTACTGAGAAGATTTGTTTGTTCATGAAGAATCTACTTAATGTGACAACATATCTTTGTATGCTTGGTATTCTAGGAGACAGCAACAGACAACTCCTGTTACAACAGGGCAAGTTCCTCAAGTACACACTAGGAACTGGCGCTTTGCCAACAGGTCAGAATCAGCTTCGACCAATAAATAGAGGCAGCATGTATACCTCGCATCAAAAGAATAACATGTTGTACACGTTTGCATGTGTTTAGAAGAAGAAAAGATAAGAAACATTTGTCTCATGGAAATTGCAGTCGCTTTTTTTCTAAATATATTTTCAAGTTCATGGGATCACTAGAAGTTCTTGTGAACATTGAATAAAAACTGCCTATTTTCCATGCAGTCATCATTTGTGACATTTAATTTTTTTTTTTGAATAGTTCTGCGGGGAATTAAGGTTGTGGACATGAAGCTAGATGTAACGGCTCATTTAGGGGGTAAATTGCAATCAAAATGGGGACATTTTTGTCTTCCTAACATAGATACAGTTGATTACCAGTATGTTGAAATTCCTACTACATGTACATTGTATTTGTAAGGGATGTGGATACTATGCTCTTTTCAGACATGAAAAACAATCGCAGTGGGATTTTTCTTTCTCTCACTTACACAGGATATCATGTAGCAATTCAAGCACCCAATTGCCTGTCCAGGAGCATACCATCTCTATGTTAACCATACCACACACCACAGCTGGCACCACCAATGCAACCAGCAACGTTGCAACCCACCTACCCCAGAGTGTCAGCAACATGGCAAGCAGCTGTTCCACTGCCACTCAAAGTGGCAATAACTCTGTTGTATCTTCCACCCAGTCAATGGTAGCACTATCCTCAAGCCACAAAGACACTACACAGAGGATGGAGGCTGGAGCAACTGAAAGCACGAAAGAAGGTGTGTTGCAAGTAGTAGGGTTTTGTGAGTGAAGTTCCAAGGTGCATCATGGCGAAGAACATTGTAGGTAACCTCTCTCAGTCCTGGTATTCTATGAGAGGAGTTAGAACCCCGAGAAGGGATATTCTTGCCCAAAATAAAGCCTGTAACACTTGTTGAGGAGGGGGGTAAATATCAGATCACTAGCAGACATGCCAACCGTTCCGTTTCTAACGGAACTGTTACGTTTTTGAAGTTTTTAGAGCCATGAAAAACGGAACGTTCCGATTTGGGGAAATACATACATGTAGTAAAATACCATTCGGCTTTCCATAGTTTCGATCTGATGAGTGCTGGATGGATTGCATTGCGCAAGATTCGTGCAGCGCGTTTGTTTTCGCGCCACTCTGATCTCTATTCGCAGCGTGTATTAATGAGCGCGTGTGTGCGTAGACTGCCCATAGAGTGCCATGCAATCCCTCAGCCATAGGCACTGCATAGCATGCACGCGTCGCGCTAGCGCTATCACTCACGATCACTGCATGACTCCGGCCGTACATGTATACAGTAGAGATATGTATTTCACGTGCAGTGCTAGTGCAGTCGCGGCCTACTGTATATGATTTGTGATGTGCGTTCCGTTTTCTGAATTTCAAATGTTGACAAGTATGCACTAGAGATGCAACACTCATTCTGGACAACTGAGATCTATTTTCTCTCTGTGAACCTCCAGCATGGTCTGGGATGGATTGAAAAGAAAAATGATTTGATAAAGAATTATTTTTTTATTTGTCATTTCAGAGAATTCAAATGCTGCAAAACCAGAGAAAGGAGAGTCTTCCAAAACGAATGATTCTTGTGATCCTTCTAGTTCTCCCAAAGAACCTATGGTAAGCTTTATTTCATTTGAAAGAAGTTCTTATTGAAATCGGTGACACTTAAGATTCCTTGGCTGAAATGATGTTATTTTTAATATTTTTTTTCTCCCTTGTCTTTTAACATCTATGAAACAAGCTCTGGAATAGCGTAATTTTCATGCATGCCTCGCCGTCATTGTTCATGATGTTTTATCAAAAGACTAAATGACTGTTGACCAGCTATTAGAAAACAAAGAATCTCCTTGTCATTAGTTGCTAGTACCTTTCAGAATTCAGCAAATTATGTTACCAAATTTTTTTCATGGATGCACAACTACTATTCTTGTTTTCTTTTCCTCTTCCATAGGAAGCTTTGTGCTCGAACTGTGGGGCATGGTCCGGGACTGATCGATTCTGTTCATTTTGTAATGTTGATTTTGCATCCAACAAGCCAAAGAAAACTCGCCCAAGAACTACTACATTTGTCCCTACCCAAAGACCAACCTACCGTAAAGATGACGCAAAGAGATACAGAAGCTCAATTGTGTTATCTGCCAAAGACTCATCGTCAAAACCAAATGCTGCAACAGGGACAACTTCACATGGGACAAGCATGATATCAAATACTAATACAGGAAACACACAGAGTGGAAATGCACTATCAGATCTAATAAAAGTTAAGTCGCTTGCATCAGGACCTGGAATCTGTTTGAAACCACATCCTACAAATAAACAAAGATTCATCGTTGTGAACAATTTACCAACTGAAAAAAATGCCCCCTTGACGGCAACCCATGCACCGTCAATTGATGCAAAGACATTCTACTTTAATAGGATTGCAGCAGTCAGCTCAGCACCCGCTGCCAATATAGGAGGCATTACTAAAATGGTTGCCATGACAACAGATGCAAAGGATAATTGTATCCCGAAAAGTAGGAAGAGAAATTTGAAGTCAGGAGGAGGAAGGAAAACCCCTGCAAAGCGAGTCCCACCGAAGCGAAAGGAACCAGGTGAGTAGGAACATACTGAAGACAATGGTACATCATTAGATTTAAGGTGAACTTTTCACCTGAAAAAACAGTTAGTATGTATGAAATCCACCTAAGAAAATCTTTACCTCGCATTCTATGGGTTAACAGTTAAGGAATATGAAGGAATATGAAGAAAATAAAGATCGGTCAAACGGGAAGGCTGATTGAAATCAAAATCCACTATGTTATCATCAAGTTCTTTTAAGCCTTCAAAACCATTGGGAACCTGGTGAATGTTACATCTGGAGACTTCATGACCGATGTTCTGGGTTTCATAATGATTTCTCCAATCTCTATGCACTTTGTACGATTTCTCTTCCTGAATGTACAATCTATTACATGTAAGCTATATAGGAATTGCATATCATTATTGTTGTTTGTAATTAATTATTTCCATGTATCAGGCATAAATGTTCATTTCTATTCTCCCGTCTCTATTTCCTTCTTTCCTAAGCGCATAGGGACTTTCTTTGTGTTAGTGATATGCGCTATACAAGTAACGTTCATTAATAGTATTATTATTATTATTATGATTTCTCTAATCTCTATGCACTTTGTATGATTTCTCTTCCTTAATATCTATTTGTCATTTTGAAACTTTGATATCATGTCTTGATGGCAAATTTTCTTTTCATGACAGAAGAAAAGTTCAGGTAGATGTGATGAAATCTAATTTCTTACATTTCTTGCGTTTGTGAACATACATGTATGTTATAACTGGGTGTAAACTACTGTTATAAGCCCCACGGCAGTACTTGTAGCTACTTGCTCCCTCTATATAGAAAATAATGCCTAATCAATGCCCGTTGGTCCCCCATGATCCTCTTTTTCTTATGTTAATTGACAGCTGAGTTGATGAGATAACCACCTGTCAGTGACAGTGACTACGCTGGGAGGTCTAATCCCTCCTGGCCAAATTAGTGCAGACAGGCTTTAAGATTCTTGGCATGATTTTATATAAATTATCCTCTAATGGTGTTCTTCTCCTGCAGAAATTGTTCTAATATCAGATAGTGAAGACGAGGAGGAAGAAAGTGCCAAACAAAAGTCTACTACTGCAGCTGCTACAGAAGATGGTAAATATATACCTTTCACATTAAAGGTACTATGTCCCATTTGCAGGCCCAAAAAATGAAAAGGTTAAATTCAAATGGCATTTGAAAGACAATACTAATTTAGAACTTCCCTAACCAAAAAAGGGCTTGAAAATGTCTTTAAGTGGGAAAATAACGACTATTAGTTGTCGAATCGACTTAGGAGCTATAGAGCCAGTAAGTAATAGTCTGATTTTCAGACCATTGTACCGAATGGTCGTACGTTTTATGCTGCGCAAAGATTCAATCAGTTTAATTTTGGCCATTACAAGAAGTGGGTTATTGATGTAGACAAATGCTCATGTACCCTTTACAGCTCATTTTATGTATGTTATTACCAAAGATGAAAAAGCCAGTCAGTCACTCAATAGTGTCTGACAGTGAAGTCTAGCAAGTAAACGGGTTTCCTTGCATAATTTGAATATTAGGACACTGCTAACGTTTAAATTTCACAGATAGGACATACATGACATATTCATAATTCCTGCAAAGTTCTACAGAATTTGATGTTGGCTGCAAAAGGGACATAGTATCTTTAAAGGGATTGGGTAACTTTGTCTCAGATTCTGAAACAAAATCCTGGATTTAGCTCATGCTGCAATGATAATTATAAACCTTTAGGTCAGTCAGGAACCCCATGACTTTTACAAGCCGGCCTGTCTGATTATCAAGATATTTATGATTGGAAATCGAAATCAAATTTTGCGTTTTCCTAACGGTTTTGATAACACTACAGTCTATCGGGAAAATGAGTATGGTAAAACCGGTCATTCAAAGATTTTTACTTTTTTGAGGCACTTCATGATCATCTGGAAGCACTTCATGATCATTTTGAAGCGCAATTTTTTTAGGGCTTCAATATTAAACCATATCACAGACACTGATGACACGTGGGGCCATGCATCTCAGATTTAACATTGTTAAACAATGCCTTTAAAGAAGGCTTTCAGCTAGTAGGATTGTCAAAATTGGATGTCAAAATTAAAATGTTGAGTGGCCAAATGTGGATTTAAAACTAATTATAGGTCATCTTTCACAATAAAATTAAGGATCTTTTAGACATCCAGACACACTCCTGGCTAAGAACCAGCTTCACATTTTTATTTACAATTACAATTTTGTAGATTGTTGATCACAATGATGATGATAGTAATGCCAAGTATAAAACTGTGATTTTAATAGTTAACAAGGCTGATGCCTTGATCATATTACCTTGAGCATATTAACTACTAATATCACATGCATGCAGGAATAAGGACTGGGTCAGAAATTGTTTCTTTGCCTGCTCTGAATGTTGTTTTGTAGGTAATTTTTTGTATGAACGATTTTCTGTATACCGGTATTTATATGTGTAGTCCATTACAGGGACTAGTACATGCATCTGCATGTAAATTGGCTAAAAAGACAACAATTATGTTTTTTTTCTTCTCTAGTTATTATTTAAATGTTATTGTTTTGTTGGGGATTCCAAATATAAATGATTTTGTTTTTCATACTCCCCAATTCCCCCTCCCCCCTACGTGTGTGTGTGTGTGTGTGTCTGTCTCTGACTGTCTGTCTGTTTGTCTCTCTCTCTCTCTCTTTTTCTCTTTTGTAGCCACAGCATCAGATGAGGAGTTAGCCAGGAATTTCATGACAGTGAAAGCCAAGATGAGAGATCAGGTAAGGCCCCCAAAAAAAAATCATTTGGTTGTCTTCGACCGCCCGCTCGTCATTTTTGGCCCGCTCGTATTTAAAAAAAAAAGTATTTTTTTCTTCTTCTTTTTGGAGCAATTTTAAATGCCAAGCATACCTTTTATGCATGTTGCAAGGATCAAAATGTGTCTCGTCGCCAATTTGGTCTTTTCAGTACGCAATTCTGTCTTTATATTTAATATAACAGAGTAGAGGAGGGAGTTTTCGGCCAGATGGCAATTTTTGGCGGGTCCGTTGTATGCATGGTGAAATCACTTTAAAATACATAGCATAATAGCATATCACATATCACACACATACAATACATTTCAGAGTCACAGGAGAACGACATTTGTAATGGAAAATGTATCCTTAAATGTCACATTTTAGCAATGTAATCAGCGGTTCTGCTACCTGAATCTGAAAAATCAAATATCTTAGCGTGACTGTAAGGAAGATGGGTACCAAAACCTGAGCTATTTTCAAGTATTTTTCAGATTTAGATCGCGATTATTCACATATCGCAATACCAATTTCTGATCACTGCAGGGGTAATTTTCAACTCGGCTCTCAATTAACATAAGAAAAAGAGGATCATGGGGGACCAACAGGCACCGCTTAGGCATTGTTTTCTATATAGAGGGAGCAAGTAGCTACAAGTAGTACAGTGGGGCTAGTTGTATGCTGATTGGGTGGTTATGTGATATATATTAGATATAGGACACTTTCTAATTTATGCATGTACAGTGTACACGAATTGAACAAAACCATCCTGCACTTATCGGTGATCAACTTGTTGACCAACAATCTGCTAATGTTTTACAGAAAGGAAACTTAATGGGAAGACCGGACACTAACGGTGGAAACGACTCTACCGATGGTCACAATCCTCAGCAGAGCGATCATAACTGTCTAAGCGTAGCCTTCAATGTGTCGATCCTAAGGTTTGGCTCCTGGCCTATGCATACTGTTGGAACCAAGTTAAAACTGCCTGCCGTATCGATGACACCAGACGGGTTTCAATTTCACTTCCAGCGTAAGTTCGCCACCCTGCTTTTCCCTTCATTTGTTGTTAGAATGCCCTAATAATATAATACTAATGGTGATAATGATAATTATATATCAGATTTGTAAGGGCTCAAGTCCACTTGAAATCGAATGCCCAAGGTGCACACAAGCCTTTGAAGTATTTTATGTTATTGAAGTCTTGCATACAATGATAGTTGAATGTATCACATTTTTGAGAAGCTGTTCAACATCTTGGGGTTATGGCAAAAAAGTCTTCAAAGGGTTTGGGACAGCGAGATAAAGAAGGAAAACAAATACTTAATTAACCACATCTCTTCGAAGAATTTAAACATTTTTCTACTCCAGTGCATTTTATAAAGAAATACAAAAGGGATATTTGTTTTTCTCTCCAAAAAATAAGCAATGTGCTTCAAATTGTGTGTTTACTGTTATGGAGTAGTTACCAGTAGCATTATGCTCTATTAAAAATACTTTCATTTTAGACATCCCCTAGGCTTCGCAGGCTCACAAAGTGTGGTATAGACTCTCAAGAACCTGGAATGTATTAATTTCAGGTTAACTGCAAACCAAACAAGTGTGTATGATTTGCAAAATTTTCATGCCATGATATATTAATCATACATGCCATAAAACTATTAAGTTTTGCTATTTGTGAATGTTTCCTGACACAAAAATTTCTAGTTTTACAGTAATCAAACATTTTATCCCTTTTGTTTCCATAGAATCAACCCACAAATGTGGTAAGATTGAGCTTCTAATTAAGGACATAGAGAAGTGCGATCATTATCTCAGTGACAATGGCTACTCAACGTTCTTCATCACGACCACGCCGCCGGGAAGTACGATCCAGGCTCGCTATGACCCGCAAGGAAGCACACTTTGATCCCGGAAGTAAAGGTCAGTGTTTTGGAATCTCAGGATGGAAAATTTCATTCAGTTTATTTTTCTGAAAGTCTATTCCTCACCAGCTGACGTAATTACGCAAGCTTAAAAAGTGCATAGCTGCCAACCATTCCTTTTTTTTGGCCTTCAAGCTATTTTTTTGAACTCTAGATTCCTCTCTTTTTCTGATATATTCTGTGTGAAAATACAAAACAGACTGTATTCCTAATTTTGTCTTGAGAGATTCCTAATTTTTGCTGTGGAAGGTTGGCAGGTATGATAGTGTAAGAGGATCATTTTAAGCAGATCATTAAACGTAAGGCAGTATTGTTTATATCATACACAGTTCTACCAGCCTTATGAGTATTCTTTCATAGTTATGTATGACTATTGTGTCTAATGTAAAGCGCAGTGAATGTATTATTTAATGTGGTTCATAAATGTAGCATGTTACTATTGTCACTGTATCTTTTGGCAGAGGAGTATGAGAGAACGGTTGTGATTCGTTCTGCGGAGGAGCGTAACCAATCCTACAAGGAGCAAGTTCAAAAGGTGCTGCATGCCATGGCTGAGAAGAGTAATAACTCTGGTAGTGGTAAGTGTCTAATCTCGTGACTGAATTCACGGTGTTTCCTCAAAGTTTAACAAAATTATTTTTCTTTTGTTGTTGTTGAGGGTGTCTGTATTTGCATCTAGTTGGTCTAAAACCAAACTATTTTGGGTCATCTTTGAACACTAAAAATTACAGTAGGTTAACTTTTGTAATTTGTGTGGCCATGAATGTGTTTTCCCCTTTTGGATACATCTGTTAAATATCACAAGTGTGGTATTAAACACATAAGAAGGTAATTGTTTATGGATTGATAAATGAACCAATGCCAGACTTGTGATTTCTGGAAAATGCAAGCATTCAAAGGAAAAAAAATGTTAGTTATCATGTTCTACCCTTGTATATTTTGTGTATTATATAAGTGAAAAAAAATGATATTCCTTCAATTTTTACCAACAATACATAACTTTCTAGCAATAGTTTGAAAGTTATGTACCACGGAAAGTAGTTGCAATTGTTTTTTATGGTACATGTAGTTTGAGAATTAATCAAGATCAATATCTTGAACAGAAAAATTCATGAAAATAAAGAAGTGCATAAGAAATAAAGATTTGAATAGGCCTTTCCATCTACCTTTCCATCTACCTTTCCGGTAAAAACTTGTCAAAAAACACAGTCTGAATAGGGAGGGTTAAATGATCCTCTGTACCTGTTGGTGAATGATTAACCTCCTCTTTCTTTCAGGTTTGAAGTTCGAGCCCATAGACAACGCAAGGACCAGCGTCCTTCTCACTTCCTCCACCAGACCAGAGATGAAAGGCACCATCTTCATCACAAGGCCAAACAATGGCTCCCACGCCCTCACCCTCAATTCCACTGACCATCCAGTTTCCATTAACATGCAACAAATTGCCATGCTGAGGAGTGGTCAGGGTGGGGCGGTTTTGACCAGGGACACCAAGACCAAAGCCATCTCAGATGACCAGTCCGATAAGTAAGTGTTGGACTTCTTGACTGTTAGTGATATTGACCTATTAGATATGATTTTATTTTGGTATAACAGGCATTTTCCATAGACACCAGCCAGAATTATCACAGACTATGTATTCAATGGGTCAGTGATATAGGGGGTATTGCACACTAAAGTGTTTAACTCTTTTATGCCACACAAATAATCTTCCTGTACCACATTGTGTTTAATAGGATAGGATGGCAAATGTTATTCAATCAAGAGTTTTTAGGTTAGAGTAAATTCATTACAAGAAAGTTAGAACACTCTCCTCTTTAACCATGTCATTGCCTATAGATGGTATTGTCAGAAATCCTGTATGGACCCCAATGAGTATCTACAGTGCAATATGACATACTATACAAATAACGCACAGTAACGAGTGCATTCAGGGCCAAATAATGTGCGAGAAGAGCCCTGGATATACCGCACCGAGGTACGCAGGACCGATTGCGGTATATCCAGGTGGCGAGTCGAGCACAGAGTGCATTATTTCGCCCACAAATGCACAAGCAAACGTGCATTGTTTGTTTTATACAACTTCCCCTCCTGCTGAGCGGCCCCCAAAGCCAATTAATAAATAATTGAATTGTATTCTTACCTTTACGCTCACACTTCGGTCTCTCGATCAACCGTTAACTAGAAAGTGATCCAAAAAGTTGCAAAGTCTATCCAATTAGTACAGCGCATCTATTACGCGTATGAGAACCTGCGCACTTTGCGCGCACTCTATTGTGATGTAATAATCACACCCAAGGCACACTTTTCCTGGCATTGCTGAATTTGATTTGGTATCCGAGCATCATTGCGCGTACACTTTACGCAAACTTTGACACGCCCGGTCATTGACACTGACATTAGTGACCTCATTATGAGTGCAGGGAATGTGCTATACCAAAAGCACTATACCTGCACTCCGGCGAGTGCAATAGTACAGTCCATTGAATGTCACATGACCCGATTTGAACCAATCACATTACAGAACATTCCTGGAAGTTGTATAATTTTATCCATGTTCTTTGCATTGCAGTAAATTATAATGTCTCTCCAGCACTGTTCCTTTTAGCAGTCTTGTTATACATGTTCCTCTGTATATTGAAGTGTGGTATATATAGTTTAATGGTAATACAGTATTAATTCATCAAAAGAAGTTTGGAAACTCCAGTTTAATCGACTGTATTACTGTTGTTCTTCTAATTTTGATTGTGATTGCGTTTGATACCATCAGAAATCCAGGCAATACCTACTTGTACATTTAAAGAATGAAATATTTCTGCTTGTTCTTTGTCATTGCAGTAAATTATTTGTCTACCCACCACCTCCGAAGTTTGGCGGAATGACAGTGACAACAGAAGACAGAGACTGCCTTGAAGAAGGGGAATTTCTGAATGATGTCATCATTGATTTCTATCTGAAGTAAGTAAACAACAAAAAACCCACACAAACAAAACATGTAAGTTCCAGGTTCTGTAATTGAAAATTTGGAATTGTGTCTTCATTGCCCTCATCCTGACAGTTTGTTCTTTAAATCGTATAGCTTACATGAAGAATTTTCCAGAAATTTGGTCATTTTTCATTTCCTTTTTTATGGAATGATTAAAGTCCATTTAAAATGTGGAAAATACATGTATGAATATAAAGTTGTGATTTATAGTGTTCAATGAAATTCCCTATTCTTTTCTTTGAAAGTAAATGACATCTTATGTTGTGCAAAGAAGTTTGACATTGTGATTTATTTGTGATTCATTTTTGTTTTTTAAATGTTGTAAGAATTCAAACAACTGTTCTAAGGGGAAACTAGATTTAGGATCCACTGTCCCAACAATGCAAGAAAGAGAGCAGAAATGTTGTGCCCTGCTTTAATGCACTCATGTGACTGATGTTATTTTGAATCAATGACAAAAGATTAAATCATCACACTATTGTTATCAGGTACATTGTCATGGAAAAACTGAGCGAAGTTGACCGGGAGAGGACACATCTGTTCAGTTGCTTCTTCTACAAGCGATTGATGCAGCAGGACACGAAAGGCAACATCTCACCGGAACTCAACGGCCTCACCCCTAAGGAGAAACGACATCAGAAAGTCAGGAAGTGGACTCGTCATGTCGACATCTTTGCCAAAGACTTCATCATAATTCCCATCAATGACTGGTGAGTGTTGAATAAGGATTCATAAGGTTCATCCTCTTTGTCCATGCTTTTAACAATGGAATTGGTGATATTTACATGGTATATGATTACATATATTGTCAAATACACATTTATACAAAAGAAATGAATACAATTAGAATATTGTGACGTATGTATAAAGGAAATAGTT